>VXBO01013696.1:0-48480 GCA_013400135.1 Rhinoptilus africanus
ATGATTCTATGATTCTAAGGTGAGGTGAGGGAGGAGGACGTGAGTCCCATGTTGCTCTCTGTTTCCTCAGCCTGCCTTGCAAGGGAAAAAAGGCAAAAAGTTTTGCAAAGAAGCAAGAAGCTTAGTTAAATACAGACTGGATGCGATAGGAGAATAAAAAATAAAATAAATAAATAAGGGCTTTCTTCCAGCCATTCTTGTCTTCATTTCATGGAATTCAATTTTTGGAAGTAGTAGCACAACACAACTGAGAAAACAGCTACATAAAAGTTCCCCCTCCCTATCCCACATTGGCATTTGGCAGCTCAAGGATACCTTATCCTCTGGCTGCCCATGGAGCAAAGGAAGTGGGAGGAGGAAGAGGGAACATTTTTGCATTCCTTGTACTTTCTGATTTTGGAATTTGAATCTGATATAATCTAGAGGATGATCCCAGTCTCTAATTAGCCCCGAGCTAATGAGTTTGTCTCCCAACATCCCTTCTGTGCGCCCTACGCCAAGAGCAGCTCGGCCCCATCCAGGCTCGCCATTTCCTCCAGATTTGTGCAACCTTAGAAGATGAGATCGATCCGGACCCTCATCCTAATTATTCAGTTGTGCAGAGGAGGCTGGGGAATCGGGGCCCGACTTTGTCAGCGTTTTCCCCTGAGCTCGCACCAGGGATGTGGTTTACAAGTTTCCATCCGTGGACGGGCCCAGCCTGCTTGCTGCCATGCACGATGCGGTTACGCTTTGCTCTCTCCTTGCGTCTTTCCGGATGCCTGCCATCTGGCAGGCCCTGCTCACATTTACAGGACTCTGCAAAGAGAGTGACGGATTTGCTTTGCCACCGGCCGCACAAACGCACACATTGTACGGGGCTGGCGGCGTGCCTGGCTTCTCCCAGCGGTAGCACAGCCCACTCATTCTGTACATCTCAACCCGGATGCATAATCAGCTTAGTATACAATAATAATTCATTCTTATTTCAAAACAGTCTTGCCCTACTTGCTACCACTTCATTAATTCCTTAGACCGAGTTGCATCATTTCGTTTCGGAGTTACGCCCAGCAGCTCCACTCCTGCATCGCGGATCCAGAGCTGCCCAGTCCCGAGCACGGACAGCATCCGTGCGCGCTGGGTGCCTCACAGGATTGAGACGGATGGGAAAGAGGTGGAGGTAGGGTGTGATCTACCTATCTAGATAACTGTGGGGTTTACGTAGGAGCATCTGATATTTTAGGAAAACCCACAGTAGATATATAATTAACAGAATAATGTTTATTGTTAAATTAATGTCTGAGCCAGTACCTCTAAGGGTGCAGCTCACACATGAGGTGATGGTCTGAAAGGTCCCTTCCAACCTAGACAATTCTACGATTCTGTGATTCTATGGCGTATTGTTTGAGTCCAGAGAAAATGCCATGGAAGGGAAAGAATAATAATTTTGGAGAGGCAGCCCAGATTTGGGTGTTCCCCGTCTTGTGTCGTGCCAGTGATGCTCCAGTTCCCCGCTGCCTTTTGCTGCTTGAAACCAGCCCTCCCGGCTGGGCGAGGGAGCAGCCCTGTGGCCCCCATTCACCGGTCCCAGCTGGGACTGCCGTGCCCTACAGAATGAGACGCTGGTAGTGCGCCAGCCAGCCTGAAATCACTCCGCTCAAACTGAAATGAACTTTAAAGTGAAGGCAGAGGGAAATTATATTGACATGCAAAGCAGAAGCATTCGGTTGCTGTCTGTAGAGACAGACAGACATAGAAATGAGAAGAATCACAGATGTCTAGCAGTGATTTACTTATTTTTTTTTTTATTTTAAGCTCCACTTAGCCCTCCAGTTCCTCCAGCCAGAGAGCACTGGGATGCTGAGCTGGCGTTCAGTCCCTGAGTAAGGCACCCGTTATCTCCAGGTATCTCTAGACCAGTAGTTTATTTTGGATTAAGAACACAGTTCTTAAATTAATTTTGTGTTTGCCCCCCCCTTACTGTGGCTCACACTGCCGCGTAGTCTTGGAGTCTGCCAGCTGCATTCTTGCCAGAGGAAATGTAGTGAGAAGATCACCTTGACCACCATTGCGCACTCAGCCCACAGGACCAGTTTAGAGCCTCTCTGTGATAAAACCCCAGCGACATGTGCCCCACGGGGCCTCTGTGCTGGCTGGTTTCCTCTCTAGCCCCCTTCCTGGGGTGCTGCGTTGCCCATGGGGCACTTCGCTGTAGCAACCTCCCCTGCATGGCAGGACGCTGATTTTGGAATTGGAAACTGGGTTGCCCTGGTAGGAAGGTGACATCTCGGAAAGAAACCTGGGAATCTCTCCTTGGCTACAAGGAAGGGATCTGGGGCTCGTGCCATCCGTGGTACCAAGTGCTCAGCTAGAATAACCAGGCATCAGCAAGAAGTCATGACTTCAAAACTTCTACTGTGTACTCTTACATATATTGTTTAGTCACTGCTCTTTGTGTTAGCCCCCAATAGTCTCAGCAAATATATTTTATAGTGCAAGCAAGCAAACTGCAGCATTGCTATTTTCTCTTACGACCAGAAAACTAACAGTTATCACACCTCAGCAGCTGTGTCACCGCCTCAGGCCACTGACTCATTTTGACCCGTTTTTAATGAAAAACTAACCAGGAAAGGACAGCACAGGTGCTAGCCTGCATAGACTGGGGCTGGCTGCCGGCTGCGCTACCTCCTTCCCCTGTCTGTCTTCAGGGACCCGTGGGGAGCTTCAAGTGTTTCAGATGCTGTGAAGAGGGTGCCCGATACCGCCCTGCTGCCTGTTTGGGTCACGTTGGCCAGTCATTCTCTACCCCCAGCACAGGACAGCTGGCTCCCAGCCCTACCAGCTGAAGCATCTGTGGTATTTTTCCCCAAAATGCAGTTTGCCTGGTGTGCTACAGCACTTGGGAGTCCTGCTGTGGCCAGCAAAGAGCAGCTCGGGTATTTGCTTCCTCTGCAATAAACTGTGGAAAATGATACCACTGGTGAGGATCCTAAGCATTGCTGCTCGGCGTGTAGTCTCAAAATCATGACCTGACACCTGTCACCAATGTCTTCTAATCACCCTTCTCGTGTAGATGAAAAATAAAAAGTTCCCTGCATGGCCCGAAAGGCAATACAAAACTCCCACTGCAGATGGAGAGAGGAAAGGAAGGATCAGTGTTTCCTTAATACAACCTGGACTCCAGCAGGAATTTGGGCTTTTCTTAATAAAGCTTTATGTAAGTTACTGCGAATTGTCATGGCTTTTGGCATTCATCTTTTCTCGTGATGGTGCTGCTGTGCAAGGCAGCAGCATCTTTAGCATCAGCAAACCTGACCGGTAATCCAGGTCTGCTCCCAGGCATTCCCTCCAACAGCTGCACTGGCCTGGGCTCGACAATCTGCTTTTTCTTTCTCTCTTAAAACTCGTGAGCTTTCTGCAAGATCGAATACAGAATTACAGAATCACAGAATCATAGGGTTGGAAGGGACCTCTGGAGATCATCTAGTCCAACCCCCTGCCAGAGCAGGGCCACCTTAGAGCAGGCTGCACAGGAACGCGTCCAGGCGGGTTTGGAATGTCTCCAGAGATGGAGACTCCACCACCTCCCTGGGCAGCCTGTGCCAGTGCTCTGACACACTCAAGGTAAAGAAGTTCCTTTAAACTAAAAGAATACCTTTAAACTATGATCTATAAATTCTCTTTTTTTTCTCTCACCCAAGCAGTTGACTTCCGAGTGAGGACCCACCACTCCTTGGAATTTCTTCTCCTGGCAGTTTCCCCAGGTCCCTAATCCCCAAATGCTCTGAGCTGGGCAAATACTCGGGTTCACTTCTCTCATGGTTCAGAGCTGCCAAACAGCTGCTCATCACCGCTTCCTCCTCTGGGCTGAGTTGAGATCCTGAATCTTCTAGGGTTTTCTGAGTCTTCTGTGCTGACATAGCTCATTTTTTTAGCTAACCGTACCGTGTTAATTTTGCCAAATCGGCCAAATTGGATTTCTTCTTGGCAGACCTTGATTCTGCGGCCACCGCTTCCATTTGCAAGCTGGTTTTCTACTTGCCAAGAGATTAAATGATTTGTCCGCTTTGAACTTTTATAACAAGTGACAATAATTTTGGATTAGGTCGTTCTTCTCATTAACAGAAAAAATAAACCTGCAAGAAGCCAGACTGTTTCCTACTTTAATTTATTTATAATAATTGCCCCCAGTTCTTTAAGCAAAACTAATAAACCAGAGCAGCAGCAGAGACAAGCAGCGTGGTCAATCCCAAATGCTGAAAAATCATGTCAGCCTTTCTTCATCTCTGTGCCTCAGGCCAAAACATGAGGCGGACCTGCCCACCAAGCAATTGCCAGATAGTTACATTTTGGACATTCTTATCTGATTTCTGAACTATTATAATGCATCCAGGTCTTGTTTCTGTGTCAGCTGTTTTTGTTTGTTTGGGTTTTTTTCTTTTCTTTTTTTTTTTTTTTAACTGCAGGTACTACAGATTTATTTTTAGATGAAAGCTCCTCTTTTTTTTTTTTTTTTTTTTTTTTTTTTTTTTANTCTTTTTCAGACAATGCTCTTTACAAGCTGCATAAAAAAAAAATAATCAAAAGACTGCCAGTAACGTCACAGAACTTGGCAGCAAAAGCCAAAGTGGACACAAAGAGCGTTTCTCGCAGAAGCTGCAATCCAGGCACCATGGCTCTCGGCTCTGCTCTAACATGGCTCCATTGGCTCCGTACTCTGTCCTGCTCCTGGGAGGGGTGGCTGACACCCCGGAAGGCTGTGCCGCCATCCAGAGAGACCTGGACAGGCTGGAGAGCTGGGCGGAGAGGAACCTTATGAAATTCAATAAGGGCAAGTGTAGGNAGTGGCAGAGCCCTGGAACAGGCTGCCCAGGGAGGTGGTGGAGTCTCCGTCTCTGGAGACATTCAAAACCCGCCTGGACGCGTTCCTGTGTAACCTGCTCTAAGGTGGCCCTGCTCTGGCAGGGGGGTTGGACTAGATGATCTCCAGAGGTCCCTTCCAACCCTAGGATTCTATGATTCTATGATTCTATGCTCCCACTACTTGGCTCCTTCCTCAGCCATCAGGAGAACCTGCTTGGAGGAGATGTCCCATGACCACAGAGGTCCTTCTCAAACCTGACTCTTAACCGCCCCTCTTCTAGGCAGGGTTGATGAACACCCGGGCTGGTCGTTTCTGTATTCGGTGAAGAACCACCATGAGACTTGCTTTTTCTGGGGAGAACCGGGCTTCTCAGCCTCAAAACCCAGGGCTCAAAGCACTTCCCGCGGTGTGGTTTCTCCTGCAGCAGGAGCCGCAGCCCCGGGGTTCCCCGCAGAGCCTCAGCCCGGGGAACTCCAGCTTCCCGTTTGGGGACGGTTGCTTTCCAGAAGCACAGGTCTGAGCCCGAGCTGCAGATAACACTGCGCCTGCTGCCAGCATCCAAAGGCTCTGAGGTCCAAGGGAACCCACAGAAACCATTCCCATACTGGCAGGGATGTTTGGCACGGGCAGTCCCTCTCCGGGGCGATGGGCGCAGGAGTCTGGAACGCTCCTGAGCGAAGCTGCCCGTGTTTCACCTTCCCAGCCAGACTTTCAGATTAAGTTCGCATAGACCAGGAAAGCAGAGCGTACAATTTGCTCCTCTGTTTGACATAATCACAGGCTGTCCCGGCGCCTGGAACAATTTAATGAATACCTTAGGACGGGTTTTGCTGTCAGATCATAACACCGCCTCTCGCAAAAGCGCTTGCCACTGTCACCATCGCTGTGTCTGACACTGTGACAGCGCGAAGAGCCCCCAGAGCTCCAGGTAGCGGCGCACCGACATGATAAATGCATTTATTCAACCTGTTTCAACCTGCAATAACTATGCAGAGGACTATCCTCTCTGATGGCCCGTTCTTTTTTTAGGATGAAAGACTGGGGAAAAGTAATTTCGTTGTTCCCCACACAGCAAAGGCACAGTGTCAGCCTCTCCGCTCGCGTTTATGCCGTGCTGCAGCTCTGGCGGTGCCATTGCACTCCTCTAGTAAACCACAGGGGTTTCACAAGAAGGTTGCAGCGCAGCCTTGAGAAAAAGGAAGACAAAGAGCCAGAGAGCGAGCTGGGAAGGATCGCACTGTCACTAAACCCAGACCGCCTCCAACAGCACTTGGGGGTTTTTCCCCTCAGCAGTCGGAGAACCCAGAAACGCGGAGCAACATTTTGGGTTTCCAGTAAAGCCCGAGCTGCTGGGAAGCGCTTTGAAACTCCCTCCAGTTCTGGAACTTCTCGAGGTGATGGGTCAAAACCTGAGACGTGCCAAAAGGAAGAGCTCAGAAAACGCATTTGCATGAGACTTGAAGAAGGGTACGCACGGGGCTGATGGCAAAACCACAGTCCCTGACACACAGGGATACCCCTGTCGTGACGTGTGCTAGAAAGTCACTGATCCTCGGATCTTTATACGGAGAAACCTGACTCAAAGGCTGGTAGAAGGAGAAGGTAAATGGTGAGACCCTGCTGTAGGTGCCGGGGGTGTTTGGCAGAGCTGTGTGCGCAACCCCGCGGGGGAATTCCCCGGCGTGGGGAAACCCTCGAGCGGGGCCTCTTTTGTCTCCGATGATGGGCTGCTGCGCTCCCTAGGAAACAGCCCTGCTTACAGCATCGCTCAGGCATGACCAAGCACCTTTAGGAGACACCACAGGAACATATTGAACAGAGGTGGACACCAAACGCTGAGGCAGACAAGCCCTGTTTGCAGACTCAGCCTTTTCTCCTGCCTCCTCCCTCCATGCAGCTAGGGTTTTCACTGCTTGGGCAAATCTCCAGCCTCACTAAATCCAATCACTCCAGCTGGTTTCAGCCATTCCTGTCGCTTCCTTTCAGCTAGCGATGACTTCTGCGGCCTCCCAAGGAACAAGCTTCTTGAAAGGAGGTTGTACAGAGTCGGGGGTCAGTCTGTTCTCCCAAGTAACAAGTGATAGGACATGAGGAAATGGCCTCAAGTTGCGCCACGGGAGGTTTAGACTGGGTATTAGGAAAAATTTCTACACCAAAAGGGTTATTAAGCATTGGAAGAGGCTGCCCAGGGAAGTGGTTGAGTCCACATCCCTGGAGGTATTTAAAAGATGTGTAGACACGATGCTGAGGGACATGGTTTAGTGGTGGTTTTAGTCAGAGTTAGGTTGATGGTTGGACTTGAACTGAAAGGTCCCTTCCAACCTAGGTGATTCTATGATTTTTTTTTTTCCTTTGTCATGAATTATTTTGGGCATTTTGTGGGACTTCACTTAACTGAATCAATACACCATCACTCTTACAAGTGCCTCGCTGGTGTGCATATAGGGGTAATACTCTGCCCTGAGGGAGCAGGCTCGAGCACCCCTGGCAGCTGAAACAGGAGAGGGTCTGAATCCATTTCAGGCCTGGTTTTAGAGCATTTATTCCTTCCCCCCTGCACCACATGCTTGCAAAACTATCTGCTCTGTTTTCATATAGAAAGATAAACCTTCCTTGACTCTGAAAATCGGGGGTTTTTTAAGTACTGTGGACTGCACCAAGATATTCCAGTGGCAGGAATACCACGATTTTTGTGTGGGAAAGGCTAAATTAGCAAAGCTAAATTACTTCATGCTACGTGTTAGGACTACCCTCCTTCCTTGGTATCTGGAGGTGGGAAGCTCCAAGCATGAGGGGAAGACAGTGAGTATAAGGCATATGAAAGCAGAGAGAGTAAATCAAGTGAAAATGACCCATTTTTCTACTGATTTGTTCAATGAGTTACTGCAAGTAATTTTTTCCTTGTGCTATTTATGGGGTTTCCCTCTTCTAAATGTTGCCATGGTCACTGTGGTGTAACATTAATTTGTTTATATAACCCCCAAGTTGCACATAGAGACCCAGATGTTATTTCAGAACCACTACACTTGGGGGAAGATTTTTCTAAAACCTGCACATTAAAACTTCATGGAACAGTGATTTTTTACCATAACACTAATAGGGCCTCTGTCAGAGAAGGGCACAACGCTGACTGTCCTACCATGAAGAGACGGTTGCTCAGCCCCGCTGATGCTCTGCTCCCCTTGACCCTGCAATTAGGCTTCAGCCTTGTAATGTGCTTGTTTTTAACTGCCCGTTCCATCGCTTCCCTTCATACTGTGGCACCAGAAACCGATGGGCTCAGTTTAATACTGGATTTAATTAAGATAAACCTAAGAGATCAGAATCTCAGGAGCACAGTGGAAAGTAGAAACCAGTACATATTCATTGCATTTAGCCCAAATATTAACTTTAAAAAAACCCCAACCCCCTGCATTTTTCCTATAGCTTATTTTGTGGCTTAAAATCAGGAAAAGACCAAACCTCTATGAGTACTTACCTTATAGTAGCAATGTAACTACTTTGTAGCCTAATATATTATATGCAAAATACTACTTGAGTCTCAACAGGGTACTAAAACCCTGAGCATGAGATATCCAGAAATTTAACCGCATCTCAGCCCACATTAACTTTTTTTTTCTAGAATATAAAGTAGAGTTACACTTTACAGAAACTCATGCCATGAATGAAGCTGTCCTCCATTAAGTGTCTGTTGGTTGAAATTACCAACAACAAAGTAAAACTACGCGTAGATGTATTTTAGGCTTAACAGATGGACTGATTCACAGCCCTGAGGAACTTCACCTGTTCCATGCGAGTGGGAAGTTGAGGGCAAACATTTACCGCAACTGAGCAGAGTGTATTCTTACTTCAAGTTGTATTTAAAAAAAAAAAAATTGAAAAAAAGACCTTTTGTACTTTGTTACAGAGAGAAACAGCCATGAGCAAGGATATTCTTATGCTTTTGGTGCTTCATGTGCCTACAAAGCTCAGCAGACACCTTTAAGAAATCATCCCTTGTCACCAGTAAGTGCATGATATTGGAAGTAAACATTACAACAGTAAATGTCGTACCTTTTATGTCATTATTTCAGCTTCCACATTTTACATACTGGGCACTGAACAACATCTGACTACTTTCCTGAAGGTAGAAGTGAATTTCACTGGTGTTTCCCCTATAGAGGTTCCTTTTACAGAAGCCACATCAGCAAGATCTCAAAATGCTTCTACAGCTAGTCCTTAACTGTAAGGAGGAAAAGAGGACCAAAAAGGACCAATGACACTGTTCCTGTAAGCACCAATGAGCCCAACATAGTCAAATTTTAGTGTACAGAGTACTGTGACATACACAGTATAAATTAATTTATTCCTCATTTGCCCTTATGACTCTTTCTTGGATTCTTTTTTTTGTAGCTTGTAGTGAACATTCAACAGCATCATTACATTCACGTGCCACTGATACAGTAGGTTTGGGCCTCCTGTAATACTAGCACCCTTGCCAACCTCCCCTGCCCCTAAGTAGCAAACTTCTAAGGAATTCTGAAGCACAGATAATTTCTTTCCTTTACAATCTCCTTTAAATATTCATACAGAGAGGCTGGCACTATCACAGCACTTCTTCCTCGCTGCAGTACAGTGGCAAAATGCGTGATGCAAATCAGTCAAGTTATCTGCAAAGAAATCTAAAATACCTTACGTGAAGCATGGATGTAGCGGTCATTAACAGTTTAGCATTTGCCTGGTACTGGATGGACAGTAAAGTTAGAAAAAAACCCAATGTCCCAAGTGCTATTTTACTGCACAACAAACCTGCACTGAGTTGGGTTGTACACGTGTTTTTTACCATCCCAAACACACACACCACTTTGGTCTCCTAACTGATTTGAAGTTGGATTTCACTCCTTACAGGCAAACAGAAGTAATAATCCTGTTATTCTAGACAGTAATTCTATAGAGTTTTGGTTTTCCGTGCTAATGCATGGTTTAGTGCTTCGTCTCTGCTGCATTCAGCATCCTGCTGCACTCCAAGTGGTGGAGAAGGAGCACTAATTTATTATCTTAGAAACTATATATTTACACTCTTACCTCAAAAACATGTCCAAAATTGATCTCGGGTACTTATTCTAAGTGCATGCCAATGAGAGCGCTATATCCATGCTCTAGACGCTTCTTGCCTACCTCCTTTTCTGCTTGGAGAAGTGCCCAAAAGCCACTCTTCCCCCACCAAAGCCCAAGTGGGATTGCAGAGCCCTCACCAGAGAGATTCAGGCTGCCTCTGCCCTCCCTGAAGCCTGGGCCAGGATCCAAAAGGCCTCAAAAAGAGGGGGGACATACATGCCCTTCTGGTTCCAGTCAGAAAGTTCCTTCAAAGTATCTTTGTAATGAAGAGGGCTGGCAAGGAGGAAAAAAATAAAATAAAAAATAAAACCAAGAGGGTAAAGCTCTGCTGCCAGCCACAAACATGTCCCGCTTCTCTCCCTGTGCTGGAACAACCTGGAGCACTCACTGATAAGAAATATGCGGACCTCTGCCCTACAAAGAAAAGCTGAAAAGCTTTCCCAGCGAGCAGGGAGCCGGAGAGGTGAAACTGGGTTAACCTCTGGTGGTGCAGCTGACCGTCCAGTTCCACCTGATGTTCAGATGCTTTTGTTTCTCAAGCACAGGCATCAGTTCTTGACACATGGTGGTGTTCAGGCTACTCTTTTTGACCCTCTGAATGCTCAAAACCAGAGCAAGTACAGAAGTAGCACATGCGAGTTGCAAAAAAACCCTGCACTTCCCTTCAACTGGTTGGACTTGAACCTTGCAAGACTGAATTTTATAAACGTCGTTTTTCGTATCTTCACAGCTCCTCTATGCTTACAGTTTTGTGAAAATTATTATAAAACATTTATTGACAGTAGCAATAAACAGAACAAATTTCTGTAAACAGAAATTAAAAGCGGAAGACGGCCTGAAGTCATTTTTGACCAGCCAGCTGTACAAAAGCTTAAGCAAAGCAGCAGCCAGGGAGGTTGGGTTTAGAAGAACCCACACTGAGTTCAGGAGGTGTCATGCCTTATTAGATCACCGAAATAAGCTGTTATTGTCTTCAGTTTGTTGTTGAGAAAATTTTGTTCTATTTCAACTTTCCCTCCTGGCCCTGCTAAGGAAGCCACCTGAAAAACAAAGAACAAACAGCAAATCAATCAACGCAGAGGAAAAGAAGCGGACCCCCAAACTTTTAATTCACGTGAAATATCACATAAACCATATCTTTGCTCTGTTAATACTGGTAACAGTGCTCCTTGGCACCTAATGCCTCTGCTCCTCTTTCCGTGTTTTCTCTTACTCACAGAAGTGGTTTGTGGCTTTCTTGTGACTGAAAAATCCCCCTCACCCCAAGCCATGAAAATAAGAGGACTTCAGAACCAAAGATAAATACTCATGGTTTCACATGCCATGCTGAGGCGGGGTACTTTGAGGGCATTTGAGACATCCCATCGGGGCAAAAAGCAAGCCGTAAACTGTGCTGTGAAGGTGTCAAAAATCCAACGTTTTGGGGAAGAGTAAAACCAAATCCCAGAATTAGGAACCATAAAGATTGCACTGAAGGGGGTGGGGGGAGAACAACCCAAAATAAACAACCCCAAAACCCCAAACAGGCAGAGAACCTCACAAACCCCACATTTTTGTTGTTGGTATTGCAAACTGCTGTGTGTGCCGGAGTGTGGGGCGGTGCTGAGGGCAAGGCTGCGGGAGCTGAGGAACTGCAGGCAGGGAGAGCCCGTCGGGTAGCGCTGGTCCCACGTTTACGATCACCGGGGTGAGAATTTCACCATTCACGCTCTGTTGCCTGAGCCTGGTGCACACCTTTAACGCTCAACGATTACAAACAGACAACACTTCGCAGCGGACTTTGCATTTTGGACTGGAGCGTGCCATACGCTCTCCTCCTCTGGTCCTACTCGTGACCCCTTTGAGGGACGACAGCCGTACAAGGCTGCCTATTTCTCACCAGGACAGACTGCGCAGACAGAAGGATAAGAATACTACCAAAATTCAGTGTCGACTGCTTTTCTTCCCCCCACCACAGACGCCGAGGACCGGTGCTGTGGTAGCGTCCCTGCTCCACAGCCAGTTCCACCCCATGCTGCCATTTTCCCCTGACGGCTGCAGGAAAACTATTTCTATAGTTCCCTGTGCAGGGGAACTTCCCAGGCAGGCAAAGTGATCATCATCAAGGTCTACAGGCCTGCAGTAGATTTTAACTGATCTTTAAACCAAGAAGTCCGTGACGTTAGCAGCTGAAACTTAAAGTTCAGGTTGCATTAGTGACACTTCTAAACTCCTTGGAGACTTGACTCTGTAGCACAGATTTAAATATAAACATGCTGAACTTCCTCTATTTTAGCGTAAGTAAAAAACCAGCCTGCTATCAAGAGGAAATAACAGATTAATCTAAATTATACTTTGAACTTTTATTGACTTGTCCAGAAAATTACCACACTTATCTAAATCAAGCATTTACTTTTCTGTTTTGCTTTTTTTTTCCCCTCTCTTTTCATTTTTTTTTTTCATTTCTGCAGACAAAAATGAAAGCTCGAGTGGTTTCTTCATCCTTCAGTGTAATGGTAATGGGAAAAAAATCTCCACCTTCTTGTCAAAAAGGAACCTGCCACTTAAGTAAAAAAGCAGAAGCTGTCTGACTTATAAATAGCACAAGAATCTGAAATTGGCAAGTGATCAGGAATGTTAATTTCCCAACTTATCTTTTCTTACTTGAAATCCTAAAAGCAGTTAACATTGTGAGGTGATCTGTATTTTTTCTAGGAAGACATTAAGTTTGTACTTTTAATTTATTACAAACAAAAGCTGGAACGTCCCTTCCAAAAAGCGTTAGAGGCTTTGCACTTTATAGCTAATCTTGTTTTAGTATTCTAAAACTTAAATTGCATTAGTCAACTTAATGTAAGAGTACCGAAATTACTGTCTCAAGGTTACATACTCCCACTTTCAGGGCACAATTTGTGTCACTAACATATCCACATATGACTAATGCATTGATATTAAACACTAGCATTTAGTAAATATTTCTCTTTGAAGACCAATAAAGCAAAATGTTTCGTTGGCAACACAGGCAAATGCTGCTCCTCTGCTGAGGGGTGGCATCCACCGACGGACATCCAAGAAGCTACGTAGGCTGTGTCTAGTCCCAAAGTGTTAAATGCAGGACAACTAAGACTAATTTCAAATGACTACTAAAAGTATTTGATAAACCCAATGGTGACAAAAAACTAATAAGCACAGGGGTGTAAGCTCTGCAGGGATGGATCCAGCATCCCATGCTCCCTCAACGCCCCCCACGATATTCAGAGGAGAGAAACGCAGATCCTCTGCAAGGATGCTTATTTGTAAATTGCTGGAGGTTGCAAATTTAATTACATAGGAGTTGCCAAGTTTTCCTCGGAAGGGCCCAGTCAACCCTGACAGCTTAACAAGGGAAAGCTGCCACACACCAGGCTCCAGAAAGGTGCCAGCTTGGTGGAGGGACGCCCTCTAAAAATTGGAGAGGCTTGAGGAACGACACTTTGACAAAAAACAAAACTGCTCACCTATTTTTAGAAATACTGACACACGTTTGTTTCTGAAGTGAACTACAGCAGTGAGTACAGAAAGGCTTAGTTTCTTTAAAACACTGGACAAGTCCAAAATTTGTTTACTTTTCCTGTGCAAACATGACAATCCCCTGCTGGCAATTCCCCTCATTCTGGTTTGTTCTTTAGCCCAAACTCATGTAACTTGGGGTGGAGGTGGGGGAAAGGATGATACCTTCAGTGGACATCTCCCTGCATCCCTCTCACCTGCATACTTCATCCTTCATTTCCATCCTGACTGCTGATGGAAATAGTCCACAGCTACAGACACAGCCATGGAGCATTCAAAAGGCAGCCAGCAGGTTTGGTCTCAAGTTTAAAATAGGGGACATTAGAAAAGAAATACGAAAAGGGAACTGAACATGGAAGATCACTTCAGGAGCACAAGTTGCTTAAGGTGCAAACTTTTTTTTATATTATTCTGGTGTATTTTTGAACTCAAAGGTTTTCCTGCTGGCCTTGCAGGTTTTTTTTTTTCAAATCATGCTGGTTTTTTAATCATCCTTTACTAAAGGAACTTCCTATCTGTTCCAGCCACCAGCAAGGTTACCGTGGATAAAAAGCTCTATTGTCATTTTTTCCCTCCTCCAAGAAAGGAGGGAAGTTTCTCTCATACCTTTTCTACGGTATGAGAAATATAAGCTTTTTGGCTTAATAAGCAGTCACACAAGGACACTGTGATTCATTTCATTTTACAAAGTGCTAGTAAAAAGAGGAACCCCCTCCCCCTTCAAACAACCTAAAGGCTAGGGGGAAATAAAATCCCAACCCACTTGAAAAAAAGGCAATGGTATTCTTTACACTGAACATAATAAAACAAAATGCACTCAGGCAGCGTTTCTCAAGACGCACACTGTAGGTGAATTATGCCACTGCCACAGTGATGCTGCCACCTTTTGACAGGCTAGAGATAATATTTTTTTAAACTTGAGGTGGGCAAACTACATTTCAGTATTTAAGTGCTATGAGCTTTAGGAATATTGAAGTCCAGAAGTGCCACTCCGGCTTAGTGTATGCTGGGGGTATCTTCTGACTTTATCTTTTATCACCGAGTGAGAAGGGATGTGAGTTTAAAGTGGGCTGCTTAAAAGCTGCCGTTATTAACATGACAGTCACAGCTGAAGCATGCAGAATTACGTTCACCTAGAAATGATCAGTCTGCGAAACACATCAGCCCATAGTCTTTAACCTGCCAACTCCCCTAATACCCAAGCATCTTAAAAATACAATCAAATTAATCTGAGTTCACCTCCTGGCCTCTCGCTCCCTGCTTTGCTCATTGTTGTATTTACTCCTAAATAAACACGACATTGCTTGGCAAGTCCCATTTGGCTAGGTCTCCGGCCTAAAATCACAGCTAAATCAAAGGGGCCAGCGGTAGTTTTACTAGTCAGCCTCCCATCGAATGTCTTAATACACAGAGGTTACAGTATATTCTTTTATTAAACTGATCTTCTTGGTGTGACTTTCTGTTCTCTGAATGACACCAGATAAAATCAAAATAAATAAATAAATAAGTTTTACCCATCATCCGGGCAATCATCCTCCGACCTGAACACTAGACTTGCAGACAGAACCTGGCTTTTGGTGTCTAACTGTAGATTATCTCAAACTGGACGACAAAGGTGAGGTGGCAACAAAGGCAAGAGAAAAGAGAAAAGTACCTACATAATGTGTATTCTTTGTATGACTATTAGGGTCAAGAGCACTTTGCTTAATTCTGTGGTCAAGGAATCACTCTACACACTAGACAAGGAACAAAAGGTAATTTGTATCTTCTGGCAGTATTTGGAATATAAACAAGGTCTCAGACCCCAACAGCTCCAACAGGGAAATATCACTAAATTAGGCAGATCGATCACAAACAACAAAAAAACAAACACCCATCTCCAAAACCCAAGAAATCTCAAACCCAGGAATTACGGTTTTGCAGCAGTCATCAAATCGTCAAATAGTAAAGATGCACACTAAGCTTTCAATACACAGACAGGAAAAGGTCTGAAAAATGACTGGTAAAAAAAAAAAAATTAACAAGAGTGCATAAAGACTAACGCAAACCTTTCCCTGCCTTCTACCCTGCTTGAGTTTTGAAAAACAGAGCATCTTGAGTGAATAAATGCAGCCTGTAAGATCTTCCTAGTGGGGACTGACTGTGTTACAAACCCATATGACACCCAGCCAACTGCCATCGTGATGGACGGAACTACAACTGGCTGGTAACAAATAAACCACTAGCTAGTTTAAGTGGAGAGCGGCTGCCAATTTGCATTATGACCCCAGTTTATATAGTTCCAGTCAGCCAGTAGGAATCATGTGGGAGAACACCATAAATAATATAGCTAGAAGAGCATATGACCATGAACACCTTGCTAGTGCACCGAATTTATCACTTCCCACCGGATCTCTCACACATCTGTGAAATGTCGCACCAGGTCCACCACAGAGCTGCTCTCATGCAGCGCATCCTCCCAGTGCCACCACTGTTGGATCCCTAAGTAGTACATCCACTGCTTTTCAAAAACACCACCGGCAGCCAAATACCAGTGTAGTCCCCCAGAACTGAAGCAATATTAATATACTCCTGACTGGTAGTTTCCACCTGTCCCTCCCCACCTCCCCCCTTTTTTTTTTTAAAGCTTGTTAAAAAAAAAACTTAAAGACTCAGATGTTAAGATGCTGCAAAGACATGGGTGTCAACAAGGGTGTCACAGGAACTACATAATAGGCACTATTAATAAAACAATGTCTTTATGTGTGCACACACATATATACAATAATTCCTGATTATTCCTCAACTTGAAATAATATCTTGGAAGATAGGTTTGACCTAAAAATGGACCTGTATGCATTACAAATTTTGTAACAACTGCACAGTGGTAAACAAGGAGATTTAGTGCAATTAAGTGAAATGTTTCACATTGCTGGTAAACGCACCAACCATATTCCACTGGTTCACTGCTCCCTCTCGAGGCAGAAGGACAGAAGTTCGTTTCTCCTCTTCTACCTAAACTCAGTGACTTTTGCAAGGGAATTCAAAGAACCCCATCTCTCTCTATGAGACTAACTCTACACAGAAAAGGCCATGCCTGCAGACATAATAAGCACTGTTTTTGCAATAAAATCCTGTGGAACGCGGCTGGATGTCTTGTCTACCAACAAGGCAATGAACACCAAGTCCTCTGACACGGTTAGGACAAGGTCAGCTACCACCACCTCTCACACCAGCAGCAGGATCCCTATTCTACTTCAGCTCTAACACTGTAAAAAGAAGCACAGATTTTCTGTTAAATTTGCACCACCTTAACTAAAGGTTAAACACTTTTTATTGTAACGTAGCTTCAACTGCTGGGCATTTTTTGCCCATTTCTGCTTGAGATCTACTGTCACAAGCAAACTTGCACCGATACACTGGCTTACAATCAGTATAAACATCTTCATGGAAGTTTGCAACTGCACTTAAGTCAGCTTCTAAATCAATTTTAACTGAAAAAGCACACAAGCACGCCTCAGTCCAGTCAACAAGAGACAAGAGGCACTGTGCTTAAGTTTTAACAACTGCCACCTTAGATGTTCAGCATGTTTAGTCCACCTTCCTGGGGAGCTAAGCGATCTCCAAAAGCCTTACAGGTGTATGAGCACACAGGGTTAATTTCTGAGGACACAGAAGAGGCAAATCTTCCATGTCCAAGCAATGTTATCACAAATCAAACTTAGGTTTTCAAGTTTCCACTCAAATCTAAGGCATCAGATAATCTGTTCAGCAAATAATGCTTTATCCAAGTTATTCAATTTTCAGGTATTAACCTCCTGCACAAAAAAATTAAGATCATCAAGCTTTTATAGGTCCCTAGAGTTTACAGATTACATTCACTAGCCAAGCTACATCACTACAACTTAGAACTGGTGTCCACAGACCCTTGTCACGGCAGCTGTTGCAGCAGAAGCTGCCCTATCTGGTCCATGAGAAAAGCCAGGTAGATAAGAACTGTGAGCAAAACCATAAGCAATCCGAGAATACAGCCATCTATACTAACCATTAAGGAACTTCAACCATAAATCTGTTTTTATGGAGATTCACAGCCCTGGAAGTGTAGTGGCAGTAAATTCAGAATCTTCTTAATTTTTAAATGCCAGAGTGATGGCAGTCAAACCCATAACCGGTCTCCTACAGGCTAGAGTGCCCACTAAGGTCACATTTGGCATGGTCATGTTTGACACCCTTTTGTCCACACAGGATTAAGACTACATTTCCCTGAACAGTGGGCTAGATTCATGTTCTCTTTCCCTGCTCTCAGATCATCAACCTTTAGGCTTTTTTTTTTTTTTTCTCTTTCCTTATACTGGCACAATCTCTAGAGAAAGGCATGAGAAGCTGGTTTTTTTTCCTGAGAGTAGCCCATAGCCTGGACAACTGAACCAGGCCTCCAGACACATGCTTTTAACAACTGAGCCGTGACCAAAGCCATGTCTTTGAGCAACACCAGTTATTCCTCAGCCATTTGTGTGAAGGCAAATTAATGGATGTACATCAAGGAACATTTAGAACAACATCCACAGCCAACTGGACCAAGATGCAGAGGTGGCAAGACACCTCACCCAACCACGCAGAGGTGTTGAGCTCTTCTGTAGGAATTAGGTACAGGCCTGTGGATAGTACTCTTAGATGCCTTTGTGGGAATGTAAGTGAAATGTAGATGCCTTTGCCCATTTGTAAATCCAGTAAAAAGTACTCATGACCAGAGCATAAACCTGGTAAGGTCATTTTTCATCACGGGAATGAAACATTTGATAAAATGCAGTGGTTAGAAGTTGAAACTAGAGAAACCCTACCTAAAGGCAAGGTCCCTGATCACATATTCATAAGCCACTTTGACATTTCACTGGCCTGAAATGCAAAAAGCAACAGAATCATCACCTGCTGTATAAATGGCGCTGTGCATAGCGCAGGCTCATCGTGTGCTAATACTCAGGCCATGTGAATTTCAGCCTGTTTCTCAAGCCAGCTGTTTGCCACCAGCAGTTCTGCGAGCCACCATGTGGATTGAGACCTTGCCTGCTCTAAGTCAGACAGTCTTTGGAAAAGCAGGAAATAAACCTGGGAAGTTCTGTGGCATGTTGCAGGTGAGGAGAACATCTGATGGCTCCCTTCTTTGCAAAAAGCTGCAAGACGTAATTAACATAGAAAGTACACAGAGGGAACTACACCAGACACTCAGGGGAATTGTTACAGTCATCTAATCACTTAAAAAAATTCTAACAAAAATATCTAATACAAAAAAAACTCCACATCAGTGACACAAGTTGTGCATTTATCAAGTCAGTGATGGATTTAACCATCTAATCACTGCAATGCAAGCAGCTCATGTGGAACCACACACTTGTGTGGACAACATCAGTACCACCTCCGGGGGCACGACATTTGTCTCTGCTCTGCTAATCAGTGATGATAGTGACTGCAGGCTGTACAATGATTTCCTGCAACTCCTTGATAAACTGAAAGCCATGAAAATTTAGGACTCAACAACCTACCAGGTAGTTGGTTAAAATATTTTTTTCTTTTGTAATTATGTATCTGTCTGGCACTCAAAAAATGTACTAGCTTTGGATCTTCTATAAGAACCTCCAATCTGTTGCTTTATGAAGGAACAGTATCAAAATCATGGAAATAATCTACTTCTCCCACTTCTAAATATATCAAAAGTACTGCAAACACAGAAATCACCTAACATAAGGTTCAAACTTAAAATGAAAACCCCTTCCCACATTCAGCTGAAGAGACTTAAAAGTTTAAAGTTGGTGCTTATACTACTTATGTTTCAAGACAGCTGAGCTTTCTGTAATTACCAAGCCCTTAATGAGTAACACACCTGGTCAATGTCAGCATTCCGAGGTAGAAAATACACAATATTGTTGGTGATCTTCTTGGAGAGCCTGAAAATTTCAAATGTAGAAGCCAGTAAAGGAAAAAATAAGAATGGGGAAAGAGAAGTTGCTTTATATTCATTCATTTTGAAAGTATGTCCCAAATTCAGTTATTATGCAATTAAATTATAGTTAATCTTCTGGATGTACAAGTCAGCTACTCTTCTGAAATGCAGAAATTAGTATTGTCTAAATGCAGAAACTTTATTTCACCGTTATTGACCTAGAAAGTAGAAAAAACCCAAACTACCTCACTTTTTAAGAAAGTTTAGCTGAACTACAAAGAAGTATTTGAGAAATGTGAATGTAGTTTATAGAATCATAGAATCATAGGGTTGGAAGGGACCTCGAAAGATCATCTAGTCCAACCCCCCTGCCAGAGCAGGGTCACCTAGAGCATATCACACAGGAATGCATCCAGGTGGGTTATAGCTGGTACTTTGGTTTGATATTTGTTTTCTAATCCGTTTTGTGGAATATCTCTCTCATATGCATACAAACATTTTTCTTACTCTTACAAATATGGCTATGTTTTAGCCAAAAAGGAAACAACTGACGTTGTTTTCTGGGAAAAGTCCCACCACACGTCATATTTGGTGAAACTATTATGTTAATACCTTCCCAGATGAACAAGTGCTCAATACCAATGTTAAAAAGTTAGTATGGAATTTTACACTTTAACTAAAAGGGTTTATATTTTGCTTGCACTCTTCTGTGATGTCCCCAGTCATAGGCAGGTGCTATGATTGAGAGTAGTTTGAGTAAGGTATTCTAAGATGTACCTTTTATAAATCAACTAATAAGTGGAATTAATGACAAAGTCATAGCTCACCTAACTAATTATTACCTATACATACATACCACACGGCCATTTGATTACTTCAGGATATTTTAATAAAATAATGTAAAGGAGTTAAAACTGCTGAATTAATGCTTCAAATTAAGTAGCTACTACAGTTCTCCAAGAATTTTTTTGCTTTTAAAAATAACTTTGACTTTTTAAAAAATAAAAAAATTATAATAAAAATACTTAATTTTAGGTGGTCAAAGTCATATAGCTGAGGCTGGGGGGAAGAGGATTAAACAAATGCAGCACATCTGGGACTTCAGCTGCTGGTCATATCATCCCCAATTAGCCAACTGGACATGCAAAGCCCATGTCAAGAGAGGGAGGAGAAGAGAGAGAGTCACTTGTAAATGACTGAAAATCACAATGCGTTAACTTTGAAAGGATATCCGTCTGGGCAAATCATGGTTTGGATATCGAAGATTTCGGCTGTGGCATAGTCAGGGCCCCCCCAGGGTGGGCTGAGGAACACAACATCTGCTTGCAGGTCGGCAGCCAGCACCATGAAGTCTCCACACACAAATTCTATCTGATCTGCCACACCGTAGACCTCAGCATTGTTCCGTGCAAGACTGAGCTTCTCAGGATCAATATCAATAGCGATCACTGCAAACGAAAGAGAGAGCAAACACACAGCTTGATGTGACCAAAAGGATGTTTCAGAAGGAAGGTGTTCTTCTGCAGCCACCAGATACAAGTCACATCTATCATCTACTGTTGTGCGGTAAGTGACTACTTCAGTTTTGTGGGTCATGGTAGACATGAAGCTACGGTTCCTCAGAGAGGAAGAACCTGCCCTTGCATGGCAGAAGCAGAGGTTCCACCAAGAGCAGAACCGCTGCATTGACAAACCAGCAAGGGAAACCACACAGCCAAGACTGGGAAGGCTCAGCTGGTGTTGCAAAGCTAGGAAGCTTTACCTTTTGGCAGTCATACATCTATTACCGTGACAATCCTCCATCTCAGCTCAAGTAATGGACAGGTAAGGCTGTCCAACTAAGGGAGGAAGTCCTCCTTAGGAGGACTCCTTAGCTGTCAGGAGCCTGACAGCTTAAATGGTGTCAGTTAGAAACTTACTCTTCTCCTTTTTAAAGATAAACATGCGTCTAAGGTTGATCACATTGTACTGAAAATTGAAGTTAAAAAACCCACCCAACAACACAGGACAAGAGACATGATACAAGGGCAGTACATAATCACAGAAATAAAAATTTGGCCAGGAAATACAAAAAGCTAAGTGAAATTTAGAAAACATTTATAGAATGGATCATAGCCTACCAAACTTAATGCAGTAGAAACTACCATTTGTCTTGCTCAGAAATTACTCAGAAGCATTAGATGAGCTGGTATTGATGAGTAGAGGAAACATGAGGTAGTCAATATCTTTACAAAAAGCACTCTCAATGTTTCACTACAATTTCATCAGCTGGCAACAGGAACTTAGACTAATACTAAGTTATCATCACTTTTCTGTATTTGGTTCTGCAGCACCTGCAGGTGATCCCATTCAAGTGTTTTAAGTACTCTTCACACTTAACCTGCTTTTGAGTACACAGAATTAGCATTAACAATTGGGAAAAGCAGCAGTTTTGTGGCATCTCCTCAGGTCAGCACTGCAAACAAAAATCAACCTTCACTAGCAATCTTCAGAACATCTGATAGATTAGTTACTATGCCACGTAAAAATAACTGACTACTACAACACAAATTCAACTCTGACTTAAAAGTAGTTTTATAGGTCCTTTCTAAAACCACAGAACTGTGAGTCTGATGAAGCAAAAAAGCTTGTTGCTTCAGAAACACTGAAAAAGATTATAAAAAAAATAATGAGCAAACAGAGTGCATACCCACATTTTTATAGAGAAACAAAATAATATAATATATACAACACCTGCTTACCTCTTTTTGAGGTCAATGCAAACTGAATAGCGTTTCCTCCAACCCCACAGAACGCATCCACTATGATATCACAGTTGAATGACTGGCTAACACGGACAGCAATATGCTCAGCTATCTTCTCAGGAGTAACAGAAAACCAACCCTCTGCAAAGGAAAGGGAAGAAGTGTATTTTCACCTCTTATTTCAAGGTCACCTGAATTAAAGACAGCCAACCAATGCCATTCCCCCCCCGGCCCCAATAAATGAAGGTTTAGCATTAATCCCAACAATTTGGGCTTAGCGCATTCATCCAGGAAACGCAGGCTTTGAAGATGATAAACTCTGGTCAGTCCAGTGATTTGCTAAGCAAACAAAGTCTCACTGAAGCAGATATGCCTGAATCTTGGTAAATGCTTCGTTGAACTTTGTGCGGAGGATTCCGGCTTATCAAGGACAAGCCCACTAAGACAGCTATGAAAAACTTTATACATCAGAATTATGCTCTATAACAAATAAAACCAGAGATATATTCTCTCTTATCTGACACATTGTTTTCTTTACAGCAATGTCTGGTCTGCCAAATAATCTACAGGTTTATGTGTGAGAGCATCAGAAGTGAAAGTTTTACAAATCCAAGACACAAAAAGGCAGTAATCCTAACTCCTCCTTCTCCTGTACATTTACGATCTGGAAGCAGCTTCCATGCAAACATGGAAAAAAGTAATTTTGAAAGTGACTACTCAAAGTCAGAACAAAACTTGATCCATCAGCATATTAGGAAGTCTCACAGAATTATTTTATAAAATATAGAAATCAAGCTTCTGAAGAAGTCCTGAACAAGTATAATTTGGGTACAGTATGATCTTCAGCAAACATTAGGACTAATGCAAACAGGGGTGTCCCAAGCCAGAAGCTCTACTGAAGTCCAAGACTTCTGTTCACCTGCACACTGTGGGGTGGAATTTTTTTCAGAGGTGCTAATGCGTGCTCAGTAACGCTCCTCTTATAAGGATGAAGTAATAAACTGCGAGAAGGGTTTGGATACATCTTATACCACCAAGTCAGTGCACTTTGTACTAAACACACCTCTGTCTAGTTTAATTCCCTCATCAAACCGCGAGAACAGCCGGTAGCGTTGAGCCCAGTACTTGACCAGCTCCGGATCAGCAGCAATCTCCGTAGGTATAGCTCGCAGTGCAATTTTATTCCTTCTCCTCCTTTTTTTCTCCTTCTTCTTTGTGTTACTTTTTTCATCTACAGCTGGAAGACACTGCAAAAGTTAACAATCACTGTTCTTGCAGGCTAGCAATGTGATTGGTAGGTAGGTGACAGTTATGATTTAAGATGCTCATGTTTTAACAAGACTGCTAAATGTCCTTAACTACTATTTGCCAGATTATGCAAATCAGTGGTTTAAATTAAAAAAGAGCAACCTGTATTTCAAGGGAGTAGTGTTACCTGACAGGTAAACAGTCACAGTCCTAAAAATTGTAACACTTCACCCATTATTTAAGAGCCTTAAAAGGCTAGCCATCATCTTCAACTGATGGTAATAAGCTCTACATAGTGAGCAAACAAGTGGATCAGAGACCAATTTAACCCTCTTATTTATATAAGGAACAAGAATCAATCTGGACAAGAGTTTTACAGTAGAAATCTAACATAACTGAATTACTGCAGGAAGAATTAAACTATATGTAGAAACCTGAATAAACACGTTTTCCTTTGTTTACAGTGTTAAATAGAAAAGTTCCCAATATAGATTATTTTTTTCCCTGGAAAATAATTTTAACAACACATGCTCCCCAAAGCTCAGCAATGTGCATCTGAGAACCCAAAACGTGATGGTCTGTGCATCTACTTGAAGTTAATCACCCTCATCCTTACAGGGGAAAAAGGGTGTGAATTTGAGACCCTTTAGATCACATATAGGATCAACAAGGACCGTTTATCTACATAGAAATACTGCCAGTGTTAGAGACAAGATCTGGGATTCTGGCGCTCCAGGAATAAGCTACTTCCGCTAGCACAGCTGTCAATTTGCCTCATTACCCCTTGGACCTAATGAGTCTCTTTGAATAAAGAGAAGAAATAAACAGCACACAACACTGCAATATGGGAAGGCAGTGTTGAGTCCACTGCCGATTCATCTCCAGTTTGTGGGAAACTGATGTACCTTGTCTGACATCCTCTGTCTCTGCCCGGAGATAATCAGGAATATCCAAGGGGACGAGCTGTCGCCCGCAGCTATGCTCCTGCTTTCCTGCACCCTGGCCACTGGAGCTACTTGCTGCTGTGTCCTGTGCTTCCTCCTCAAGGTTACTCCCTCCAGGTTCTGTGAAGGCCATGTTGGAGGATGGTGGCTTTTGGTTTTCAGCATTCAGTGTCACAGCGTGCGTGGCAATAACGCCTTCCTGATCTTCTGAGTCGCTGCTTGAGGATGATGCTTCTGCTTTACGCTGAGGGCAGGTTGTCTGAGATGTGGCTTCCTCCCCAGGCTTATTAACTTGCTTTAAGAACTCCTCCACCTGCGATTGTCACATCACATGGATGATTAGACTGTCAACCAACTTATTTTTGAACTCTAAGGCTAGTTTATAAGCATTAGAGTTCAAAAGCACCTGCCATGCACACACTCTCAACCACAAGTGTTTTGAAAAATGTAAAATAGCCACAGTCAAAAAATTCAGGAGGATACACAAGTCCTTAATTCTGCTCCCTTTTTACAACATCTCAAAACCAAGTCGTGTTTGTGAACTAGATACCAACTACCTGCAAAAGAGAAACTCCACAAAATCAACTGATACAGTTACCTTCTCAAGTAGTATCTGAAACATAAATAGTCAGACTGACCAAGACTACTACTTTTTAATTAACTATCTTGTCTCTGATCCGCATTCAAAGAAGTCATCAGGCAGAGAACTCTGCCTTCCAGGTTTGGATAAACAGGTAAAATTAACTTCATATATTAGCTGCATCAGCTCCAAGATGTATCAAATGATGCATGTGCTAAAGAGTTCTGCTGAAAGGATTCCTCAAAGTCTGAGGAAGTTTATGAGTTTTTTTTTTTCTTCATATAACTAAAGTTGCCCTTGAACTACACTGACCTCAGGTGATCAAGCCTTTGATAAAAAATTATCTAGCAATGGGACCGGAGTTCAATGCAGTAGGTGCTGTCACCACCAGAAAACACCCAAGTGTTCTGCACTTGGGTGTTAGAGAAGGCCAAGCATCCCACGAGGCAAATTAAAATTTGTTACCTCAGATTTTCAATGTTAAAAGGACTCAACTAAGAAAAAGAGCAAACAAGTTTTTCTACTCATTACTAATTTCTGAGTTTAAAAAAACCCAAACAACTACACATAAAGTTATAGGTGAAAATAAATGCAGGTAGAGGTGTAAGCAAAAATGTTGATACACATTACTTAGAACACTAAGTTATATGAAATACACTAACCTATACAAACATTCTTCTCTCACTGCTGAAGTGCCAGCACTAAAACAAATGCCCTCACACGCATTTTAAAATCAAGAGATACTTTTAGTAACTACAGAAACCTACACACAGCTCTAAAAGAATGACGCACTCAGATGTTAAGAATGACTTTCACATAACTTCGCCATTAAGTTCACATTCCTCCTGACAGATTGCCAAGAGTCCACCAAGGCCTATCCCTATCTACCTTAAACTAACTACTCTTCACTTAAGCAAGGAAAATTAAAAAAAAAAAAAAGAAGAATAAAAAGTAGTGGACTGATACTTAAAAAATGCCACCTACTCTGGGCAATTAATATTTTCATTTTCTAATTCAACAACAGCTAAGTGAGCCGACAAATCTATGAATTACAGCAACACTAACAATTAAACCTACCTTCTTCAAAGTTTTATTTTTCTTGCAAGATGTTTCAGATTCCTCTGTAAAGAAGATGTGTGTGTTTTTGCTCTTCCTTGGTTTACGCATATCCAAGAATCTGGACTTGAGTTTTGCTTTTTTCTCCAAGTACTGCACACTTCGGTGGGTGAAATCTGGAATTCCACCATACCTGAAATTTAAAAAAAAAAAAAAAAAAAAAAGACTTAGTTGGTTAATTTCTAATCTGGAAGCCTTTATATGAATGTTGATGTCTACAGAAAATTATTTAGACTGAAATTATTTCTTTGAGACATTTGCTCCACTCTTCAAATATACGTCACTAGATATAGCTGCAAAACAATGTACCTTCATGAAAACTTTTAATATTTTTATTTGAAAATGTTTACCCAAATTGGTTTTAGATATTTTTTTTTCCCCTCGTAGGTGTATAACATTAGGTGGAAACAATAACCCAGACCAGCCTGAAGAATAACAAATGAAAAAATATATTAATTAATAGAATGAAATGTCTTTTGGAGATTCTTTACAGACACCAAAATCACCTACTTTTGTCTCCTGGCAAATGCAATGGCAAAAAAAAAAAAAAAAAAGGAAATCTGGGCAATTCACTTAAATAGTTTTTATACAGTAGAATAGAGATTGTCAACTACAAAACATACTCCTCTTTGAAACATACATATATATGTACTAAACAACTTGCACCTCGCAGAAGCACTGAACCTAAGCTACAGTCCACCTGTGCCCTATGAAATGTCACTGATCAATACTCTGGCAACACTTTATTAGTAGAGCAAAATTTTAATAATATAAAGAAATATCATTCCAATATGAAACAGCTAATAATTATGATCTAAGCTCACAGGACTCCAAACTCAGAGGACTATTCACTGTCAGAGCCTTTAAGCTCTAATTTAAGTAGCTGACCAGCCATTTAACATTTACACAACTGCAAGTACCTTATGAGTTATGCTTCTGTTTCAAAGCACTTTCTTGTACTTTAACTAGCTTCTGAAACTTTGCCTCTTACTCTCTAGCCAAAGGATGAAAGTTTTATTAGAAGCAGAGACTAGCTTTGGGAATCATCTTCAAAATTTTAATGGCATAAGCATGGAAATGAATGGTCTATTTGAATAATAATAAGAGAGCGGACTTATGAAGAAACCCCAAGCTCCTCATAAGCATTTACTTTTGTCCTGTGCCACACTTGAAACCCAAAACAGAGCAGGTTTCCTCAGGATCTTCCACTGGGTTCTCATCCACATCCAGTTCATGGCTAGGAAAAAATGCAGATGACAAAGTTACTTACTGTAAAAAACACTCTAATTTTACAGATAAATCATTTTTACAGGTACACCACACGTACATAAGCACATGCTTGTTTGTTTTTTTTTTAACCAATTCTAGGGACTTATGTCCTTCTGTCAGGGTTATAATCTACCAACTATTCCAAATGACCTCTTAAAATACTTACTATCAAGACCTACATGGAACTGATGAAGATAGCGTTTGTTCACTCTATTTCCAAATTACCTTCATCATCTATTATTAATGCTATGGCAACAGCAAAATATTAGAACAAAATCAAAGCTACATGATTAGCAGAGAGTAATTCCATCCATCCCTTCACCTTTGAGCTTGTAAATTTATTAGAGAGGAAGACCCCTCTCACAATCTTTGAGGCCAAAAATTTTTGGAGAAGAAAGAAAGACTGTGACAAGGTACAGATTAGCTATTTTATGATTGCCGTGGCACTGAGCACTTACTGTCAGCATACAATTCAGTTAAACACCACAAATACTATATTTCTTGTACTGTACGCTAATTAGACCTAGATAAGCAAGTTGTCCTATCAAATTTAACAATCTTGTATACTTCAGTAGCACAAGAATAGTACTGTCACCTTGCACAGCCATTGAGGGCATATATTGTTTTCATAAAGCAACGGAAAAGAAGAAATATCCCTCGCTTGTTGCCAGGTAAAGTGATAAACAGTGATGGAAGACTTGTACTGAAATTTTAACTCACAATCTCAAGCACACAAACAGTTTCTATAAATCATGGGGCTTCTGGACCTGGGCTTCTTGAGAAAAAAAGCTCATCTAAATTTCATTACTTGCCTTCTCTTGACTTTGGCATGTCTGTATTCAGGGGGCTCTTCATTCTCATCTTCACCTTGATCATGAAGCAGCAACTGTTCTTTGTCATTTGAATTCGAGCTACGTGACCCCTGTGAACCTAAAAAACGATAGATGAGATCATATTTTCCTTCTGCATAAATAAATCCCTTATTTTCCTGTACTCACAGTATGTCTGCAGTTACTGTTTGGTTGTCCTGAATCTGACAAACAAGGCACAAGTGCCAAACACACATAGTTTTACCTTTCTTTGTTTGAGGGACAACATACCATACAAGCTTCCAGTATTAGTTACACTGTAGAGTTAATAATCTTAAGCAGGACTAACTTCAAATTATCTCAGCTCTCCAAGAAAAATAAAATGCCTACAAGGTACGAATTCAAACCACTTTCTTCCTTGTGTGTAAATTTTGTTTCTATTTCATTAGCTATGCAAAGATATTCACACACATTTAATACGAGAGAATTCCAACACTTCTCTCATTTCTTGTTGGAAAGGAGATTTTCCTTTCACCTCTCTTATTCCAACTATGCTGTAGGATCAAGATGGCACCACATCTGCTTCTTCCTCCCTTAGGAATTCACTAGCAGCAGACTCAAGGGGTTTCCCATCAAACTGAAGCCCCAGGCTGCTGACATTTAACTCACATGCTTCATCTCTCCTTTTCAGTGGGAGAAACCATACAACAGTCAGGAAAGACGACAGGCTGCTGCTTACAGCGAACGCTGGCAGGAAGAACCGGCAAGCAAACGAGATGGCTCTCTCCTTTCTCTGCATGCTGAACTAGCTGGCAAAAACATCTCCAGCCCAGTCTTGCACCACTCTCACAGAAGCTCTTCCAGCAGTGTGAGGCACAGCCACTGGCTTACACCATACTACTACATTACCTGGCACTTTCACTTGTTAGCACTAGCTGAGAACGTATGAATTTGGGGTTGTAAAGATGACTGCAGCTCACTGACTAATTGATAATGCTGGAAAGGACCTCTGGAAGACATCTGGTCCACTATAACAAAACAAGAGTTTATTTTCAAGTATGGTATTTTTAGACTCAAGGCAAAAAAAAAACCCAAACCATTCACCAACCCCAGAAATGCAGAACTAATTTTTTTTTCCTCAAAAAGATGATCTTAAAATTTGTCAGATTCACAAGAACAGTAGCCTGAGTTTTCATTCATTTTAGACGATCAGTGAGAAGAGGCACATCAGCTGACTGACACAGCTGCAATATCAATACTAAGATAAATAAATACACACTAACAATGCTCTCTCACCACCTTCTGCAGTGCCTTTGAAGACTTATGAAGTACATGATCTACTAAAATCACTTTGGGCTGAAGAGCACATTCAGTATACAGGTTAGAGAGTAGAGAGATGGTCCAGAGAAGCACGGGGAAGAAAAAAAGAATCAATTATGCAATCATTCCACAAAATACTTGACTTTTTTAAAATGGCATAAGACAGACATGCCCTTGTTTCTTACATATAACCACCTAGAGAAATTCTAGTGAAATCAACTTTAGCTGATTTTGTATTACCTGACTGGTTAACACTTTTATTTTCACAAGATGCACTCCTTTTCCTGTTTCCTCCATCACAAGGCTCCTGCTGGCTTTCACTGTCAGATGAACTATGCTCTTGAGGACGTTGGCAGGCTGCGGTTAGGGCTGCAGTGCTTTGGTCCACTTCCTCCAAATTCAGATTTAAATTACAAATCCCAGAGATTATTTCACCGTGGGGCTCAGCACTTGAAGGGAGTGTTTCTTCGATTCTGGTGACAGAGGGAGACAGCTCCAAGCTCAGCACTTCACTGTGTTCAGTCTCTGGGATAACCAGGTCCATTTTTCCTGAAAAACCTGTCTCCTGGGTAATCCCATTAGCTTCCCCATTGTCACCATGTAAGCTCTCAGTAGTCCATCCTTGACTTGTCCAGTACTGAAACTGCTCCCAGTAATACCAGTACAGTTCGCTGTAATGCTGCTCCCACTCTTCCCTGGTGTCTGGACTATTCCAAGGCTCAGAAGCTGTGGTGGTCTCAGATGATGAGACCCCTTGATGCTTCTCCAGCCAACTTTGCCAAAGAAGGCTCTCTCCGTACTCACTCCAGTACTTCTCCCATTTTTCTTTAAGTTCACTGGGTAAAGCCTCATTTGCAAGACTTTCTGAACTTTCACAGTTCCCTTCACTTACATCCTGAGGTTTGCTGCTCTTCTCACATTGCTCTGTAGCTAGAGCCAGCTCACCAGAAACAGACTGGATACAACCATCACACACTCGATCCTGGCATTCCTGCCCCATTCTATCCTCATGTTTTTGCAGTAACTCTTCTTTCTTCTTCTTTTTCTTTTTCATAATCTTCATATTACTTCTCTTTCTATAATTTTCTGTTGCCTGCATATAATGGAAAAACAGAATTAGAAGTCCACAGTGTGTACACAGGCTTTTCTTGTCCTCTCTCCAAGCACACTTCTGTTTCTGTTGTAAACCTCCCTCCCACTGCAACCCTGCTGTTCGCTTTCTCCCCACACAGGTTGTAGGGTTTATGGGTTTGATAGGGCCCTGCTGCATAACCTTGGCTGACATTTCTGACGAAGCTGTGAGAAAGACACACACACAAAAAGGCAGAATTACAGACAGAAGTGGGGCTGCTAAGAGGGAAGTCATTAGTAGCTTAGGGAGTCAGAAGGAAAGACATCAACATGAAACATCATCAAATCCCAAAGGGAGGTTGGTCAGGAATTGAGAGGTCACTGGGCTGAGCTCAACGGTAAAATACTACCTCAGTAACATCAAGGACCTGTTTTAGGGGGCTGTGGAGGCTGACCCTTATGTCACCTGGTATCTGCCTGGCCAGCAAACACTGTTCAGCTGTCTTAGTAGGGTAGTGCTGAGCCTAATAGATTGTTAAATCCTTGCCTATCTTTGAGTGCTTTAAACAAAAAGACATTGCTTTACACTCATGAGCACTGTAAAGCCTGCAGCTGACTCTCTGTGTGCCTGAAGACACTGACCCAAAGGAGGGGTGTAATGTTTTTCTCATCTGAAGATCTCCAGGCTGGCTGACAAACACAAGGAAACGCCACCTCTCCAAAAGGTGGGCCTTTCATTTATGCAGTACAACCATTTCATTTGTTATAACAAACTCAGACTACCACAGTGGTCTAGTGGAACAGAAGACAGAAACTTGTTATCAAAAGGAAACACTAAGGTAATTTGTTGGTTTCATCAAATACAACTTCACTTGTTTTAGTAGGGCCTCCTGTGCTTACAGATGCATATAAGATAAAAACATCCAAGAAAAATAAGTTGTTCAATCAAATAAAACTGTCAATCTTTTTCCATAAACTACCAAATTAAGGTAAAAAGGTGGTGGTGACATGAGACGACAACACACATGGGCGAAAGACCACAAATGTACAGATATTACTCCAAATGTTCCATCAGCTGCAATCCCTAGTTTTGTTGCATTGATAAATACATAAGGTGGACTATAAAGAAGTTGGGTTCAGAGATCCGGCAATGATCTTTCATCCACATCCCTCTTAATGTCATGTGGATAAATGCAGTGCAAAGCACAATGCTTAGTAGTAATCTAGTAAAAACATATATTATTTTCTCATTGAACTTATTTGCAGTATTACCACATAGCAACACGAATCACGCATATACCTTAGCCTTGAAGGTGGATGCCTGTAAGTCTTTTTACGTGCCATCAATTAAAATCATGTACAAGCTTCTCTTATTTATTTACAAATTAATCAAATCAGAACCAGAGCGCTCTGCACAAAAGTCACCTCTCACTGACAGGGAGGTCTGTATTCTACAAAATGGACAAAGTGGATAACCCTCTGTCTTTTTCTCATCTGTGCACAGCTTTAGTCTTCACGTAAAGCTCAGCTGCTCTCTATGGGAAGTGGAACACCCAAGCCTCACTCCTGCCCTTTGGAACAGCCTGGCTTTATCACTGCAAGGGGGATCTAAGGAATTAGCTTTTTATATCAGCAGATAAAGCTAAATGGTTACAGCAGACAGTGTAAATACAAGTGCTCAGGTTCAAGCGTACTACTGAAGCAGAGCATCAACGTTACCATGATTGTTTTAAACTAGATCTCTCTAGCAACAAGAGCAATATAGATACGGAAGCATAAAGCACAGCCTGACCCTGTTTAGTCAAACTGGCAGGTGGATTTTACAGACGGCACAGACCACAGTGCTGTATGTTGTTACAGGTATGCAAGGCAGGCAGTTTAAAGCCACTCGGATACATTTCCATGAAGTGCCATCTCAAAAATAACCAAGGAGCAGACATGCACTTATGTCTGGAAACACAAAGTAAACAGAATAAATAAAGCAAATAAAGATTTACCACAACATCTCTGTGGGCTGACTGCCCACCGAACTGAAGAGGCAATCCCATACTCTTCATAAGCTCAGCCTCCGAGTCGAGTTCAACTTCTTCCAGGTCAAGAGCATGATTAATATTTAACGTAGCATTGGGACAACGGTTCTCCTCCTCGGACACTTGTTCCTCCCCTATTAATAAATTATATTAAGTGAATATAAACTGGTTCTGATACCTCAATGCAACAGCACGGACTACAAAAATTAGCAGAACTGCCTCTTAAGCTTCCTTTCCCATTTAAAATTTTCATCATAAGTATCTTATTTTCCGCCTAGCTATCAGTAGGAATCAAAATCTAACTTCAACAGCCAAAATACTGCACTGGGTCTGGCTGGGATGGAGTTAACTTTCCTCATAGTGGCCCAGACAGCATGATGTTTTGGATCTGTGACTAAAACAATGTAGATAACACACAGAGGTTTTGTCTATGGCTGAGCAGTGCTTGCACACCACTGTAACATTCTCTTTTCCCTATTCTGCCCCTTACCAGCAAGTGGGCTGGGATGAGCAAGAGATCGACAGAGGACACAGTTGGGACTGCTGACCCAAAGTGGCTGAAAGGATAGTAAATACCGTGTAATGTGATGCTCAACAATAAAAACTGGGGTAGAGGGTGTGGGTGCTTGGGGTCAACTCACCACAAACATTCACCTCAATAACTTGCAGAGCAAACTACAGTAACGCCCAGCAAATGATGGAAAAAATAGTTTTAGGAAAAGAAAATGCTTTACAGGAGTTCTTTTGGCACGTATCAGAGCAAGCTTAAAATACAAGAAACTGATGGTTTCAGAAAAATCATTCAAAAAACACACTAAGATAATACGATTTTATAAAAATAGTACATGTGAACAGAACATAATTATCTCAGAAATAACTGATCAATTATTGAAATACTGCTTGCACATCTATGAAATTTTTAAGCAACATCATATACATATAAAATAACAAATACCACTCAAGATAGTAGGAACTCTGTATTGATAAAACTTAAGAAAAACAAAACCTCTTGACACATTTGTTAAAACTGAAAAATTTAAGATTTGGGCTTTTTTTTTTGATCAGGATATATTTACTGCCAAAATTTACAGCACAACTCTGTTTTTAACTGATTACCCTCCCACAATTCAGTCATATATGTGCAAAACCATAGTTTACATTCTCCATCTTCACTTCACTCACACTGCCTCCATCTAACCTGTACTATTCACTCTCAGCTTCGATGGACATTCCTTCTTGTTCAGGCTCCCTCCTTTCAAATCAAGCCATTATATGATGCTGTGGCTAGGAAGACAGCAATGGAAAAATGAGCTAGCAAAGGAATTATGCCCAGAAAGGCACGTGTGGGGAATTCGTGAGGATGGAGCAAGGGACTGATGTTGAATCTGCCAGAACATACACCATGATTATCCCTAAAATACAAGTAGGCCAAGACTTACTCCTCCAGTCCTCCTCACATGATTCCTAATGTACATGTAAATCATAATTTCCCCCATCAGGGCTACTGCTTCTTCTCTACTTCTGGCCCAGCAGATTAATCAGCAACAGCTAATGTCCTAGGCTGGGGTAGAGGCAGCAGGACAGTATTACTGCCAGGCAAACATCTAGGATTTGCAGATGCTCTGTTATGCAATTAATTTTGAGCTAGACAAGTTGAAATTATGATTTCAGAGCAGGTCAGGCACTCGTGAGCTAATCTGCTCTGTGTACCAAGCAGAGATGGTGTTAGCTGCTAAACCTGTGCAAACAGAAAAAAGCATCACATCTGGTTTGACATAGACTTCCACATCAAGATTATAGTAACTTGAAAGTTATGCAAGTGCTAAATTATTATTCGCATCCACTGAAAAACAAGCCAGAAATAAGAATAAAACCATGGATTAGCAGTTATACAGTCCTACTGCACCTTAAATAACCACACATAACTCACTTTAAGTATATCTGCACATCACATGGCACAGTACATTTTATTACCTTACCTGTACTGTCATTGTCATCTTTGACATAAAATCCTTTTAATCCCAGTTTATATAATTTTCGATCTCTGTAAAAATGAAGAGTGACATTGGTACAGAAAGTCATCATTAAAACTTTTTTTTTTTTTACAGTAAAAGCAATCATTCAGTGGAGCAACCTGCCCAGGGATGGGGCAGAGTGTCCGTTGCTGGAGGTCTCACCATGCAATTGGACAAGGTGAGAGAAAACCTCATCTGAGCTCCCTTTCCCATTAAATGCTGGCCCAGATGATCTTTCGAGGTCCCTTCCCACTTGGACTGCTGTGCGATTCTGAACACACGAAACTAAGAAAAATACGAAAAAGGCAGCATTTTAAAGCCTGATACAAAAAGACTACGTGGGAGGTGTCCAGAAGATGTTGCTGATACACAGAATACCCGGGAATTAAATTTTTGGCCCACAAAACGTTCTGCTGATGCGGGAATTTAGTGCCTGCGGTCCCAAACTGCAAATATTCCTGCCCTCATGCAACGCTGAGGGCACCGCATCTCCGCCGGTGCCTCAGCCAGACACCGAGCGTGCTTCAACGCCGAAAACCTCCGGTAACGGCCACGGCATCTCCCGTCGTGGCAGACGGGACCAAAAGCTCCGCTATCCCAAATCACCCATCTCCTGCGCCAGCCCGCCCTTCAGCAGCACACACACACACACACAAACACCCCCCCGCCAAACCCGCCCCCCCAGCCCACACGCCCAAACAAATCATCTGAGTCNAGCTCCGGCACCGCCCCGCACGCTGCCGCACGAGCCCAGCCGAGCCGACTCCAGCCGAGCGGAGCCGAATGAAGCCGAGCGGAGCCGAGTGGAGCCNGCCAAACCCGCTCCCCTCTCCGCCTCGGGGGGGCCCGGGGCGGCAGGAGGGGATGGGGATAGAGCGGACCCGGGGAAGTGAGGGGGTCCTGACCGGCGGGGCCGCGGCTGCCCGGCGGGCCGGGCCCGTTCTGGTAAGGCCCCCCCCGCAGGAACTGGCGTGTGGGTGCGTGGGTGGGCTCCCCCCCACGTCCTGCTCCGCCATCGCCGGTATCGCTTGGTCAACACAACCTATAGGGAGCGCGCCCCTTCCTCGAGCCCCAGAGGAAACCGCCACGGGGTACGCAGACACGCGGGGCCGGCCCACCCGGCGGCGGCGAGGCCGCTACTCACTCAACAAAGGCGCGGGAGCAGAGGCAGAGGATGCCGCGTGCGGGGCCGGCCCGCAACAACAGCTCCGCCACCAACTGCCCCCGCAGGTCCTGCACCATCCCTGCGGGAAGACCACACGCCGCCGCGCCGGCCCGCCGCCGCCTTCCGCCGGAACTGCCCTTAGCTCCGGCACCGCCCCGCACGCTGCCGCACGAGCCCAGCCGAGCCGACTCCAGCCGAGCGGAGCCGAATGAAGCCGAGCGGAGCCGAGTGGAGCCGAGTCCAGCCGAGTCCAGCCGAGCCGAGCGGAGCCGAGTCCAGCCGAGCCGAGTGGAGCCGGAGCCGAGCGGAGCCGAGCCGCCCGGGATGGGGGGGCGGCAGCGGCGGCCGTGGCGCTGTCTCCGTTCCAGGCGCATCTGTGGCGGATGGAGCGATGCGCCTCACTCGAAGAGAGAAGTAGCGATACATGTACTGATCTTTAACAAAGTTTGATGGTAAATGCCACAGTGTTTTTAACAGGATTCGAGGTGGCGAGGCGCGCTGGGTGATTTGCTGCACAGAGGACAGGGTCAGAGCAAGCTGTTAGGGAGACCCTTGCGTCAAGGTCCCAGAGAGCACCCCCTTGGTTTCTAAATTCCTTCTCAGAGAGGAGTCTAGGTGCGGCTGGATCCAATCCGAGTCCCAGACTTGGTCAACAGTTTATATCTAAAGGATTATATATGCACAATCAAGCCTTTGTGTCACTTAGCTGAGATTTCAAAGTTTAGCATGCTGTTAGTCAGGGAGGATCTGTTGCGGCAAGGAATCTCTGAATCTCGAGAAGCAGCCTTGAGCAGCATCCCTACCCAAGGGGAGATCCTGGTGTGCAGNACATGTACTGATCTTTAACAAAGTTTGATGGTAAATGCCACAGTGTTTTTAACAGGATTCGAGGTGGCGAGGCGCGCTGGGTGATTTGCTGCACAGAGGACAGGGTCAGAGCAAGCTGTTAGGGAGACCCTTGCGTCAAGGTCCCAGAGAGCACCCCCTTGGTTTCTAAATTCCTTCTCAGAGAGGAGTCTAGGTGCGGCTGGATCCAATCCGAGTCCCAGACTTGGTCAACAGTTTATATCTAAAGGATTATATATGCACAATCAAGCCTTTGTGTCACTTAGCTGAGATTTCAAAGTTTAGCATGCTGTTAGTCAGGGAGGATCTGTTGCGGCAAGGAATCTCTGAATCTCGAGAAGCAGCCTTGAGCAGCATCCCTACCCAAGGGGAGATCCTGGTGTGCAGCCCGCTGGTATGGGGGAGAGCTCAGAGAGCTCTTGGGCTGTTCACTATTGGTGGGGGTCAGATGATTGATCTAGGGGTTCTTTTGCATATCAACCACAGTACCAATATTGCTCAAGTTAGCCCTTGGCTATTATTGTGTTGTTATCTGTCTCCCCGAAACCANCCCGGGATGGGGGGGCGGCAGCGGCGGCCGTGGCGCTGTCTCCGTTCCAGGCGCATCTGTGGCGGATGGAGCGATGCGCCTCACTCGAAGAGAGAAGTAGCGATACATGTACTGATCTTTAACAAAGTTTGATGGTAAATGCCACAGTGTTTTTAACAGGATTCGAGGTGGCGAGGCGCGCTGGGTGATTTGCTGCACAGAGGACAGGGTCAGAGCAAGCTGTTAGGGAGACCCTTGCGTCAAGGTCCCAGAGAGCACCCCCTTGGTTTCTAAATTCCTTCTCAGAGAGGAGTCTAGGTGCGGCTGGATCCAATCCGAGTCCCAGACTTGGTCAACAGTTTATATCTAAAGGATTATATATGCACAATCAAGCCTTTGTGTCACTTAGCTGAGATTTCAAAGTTTAGCATGCTGTTAGTCAGGGAGGATCTGTTGCGGCAAGGAATCTCTGAATCTCGAGAAGCAGCCTTGAGCAGCATCCCTACCCAAGGGGAGATCCTGGTGTGCAGCCCGCTGGTATGGGGGAGAGCTCAGAGAGCTCTTGGGCTGTTCACTATTGGTGGGGGTCAGATGATTGATCTAGGGGTTCTTTTGCATATCAACCACAGTACCAATATTGCTCAAGTTAGCCCTTGGCTATTATTGTGTTGTTATCTGTCTCCCCGAAACCACGTTGAGCCCCGAATGTCGCCATCACGACTAGACGCAGCCATGATGACCACCACGAGTGGTTACCGCTTGGGCAGGGTTACAGGAGGTAAAGAGCAGGGTGGCTCCTGGGGAGGGGGAGCACACCGGCACAGCATCTGCTGCACTCGAATTGGGGGTTCAGCTTTTAGCACCCTGCTTTGCCTGTGGGCATCCCAGGCTACCCAGCTGCACAGTACCTGGGCTTGTGAGAGCTGCAGCTGGGGGGGCCTGTGTGAGGACAGCCATAGTTCTGCACTGGGGAGCAGCAACGTGTGATTCCATACAGTGACACGGGTGTCACGGTGTTTTGCTCCCAGACCTCCTTCCTATGGAGTCCTCCTTCAGTCTCCGGATCAGATACAGCCTGGGAAAACATTGCTGTGGAGTGAAGGAGGCTGGTTTATCTGGGAGACCTGCTGACCCACTGTGAGAGTTGGAGGGGGTTTAGAATAGGAGGGTGGTAGGAGAGAAGGGAAGGTGCAATGTTGAGCAAACCACAGGATGCTGCCCTGTAGAATTAGATTTTATCCTTGCCTCTACTGCAAAGAGTTTCTATGTACAAGGTTTGAGAGATTTCCTACGTAAAACACTGGGCGATGGGCAATTCAGCTCTACTGAGATTATTGAGCATTTATCTAAGATGCATGAAATCCGTGTCTCTCTGAAGAACATTACAAAGCCTTCCTAGATATCACTGGACAGGATTACTCACATTATAATTATGGACTTTGTGCTATCTTCTTACCTGCTACGCTGCCTACTGGACACTGGGAGAGTATTAGAAAAAAGTGTATCATATGTGCCTGCCCTGCTTTTAGTCCCTCAGCGAGGTGTTTGCTGGTGACAAGCTGGGATACTGGTTAACTACATTCAACGCATGCTGCACTGTGCGGTTTGTCTGCTGTGCTGTTTCATTCCCTTTGCATCAGTACGTTTTGGCTAACAAGGCTATACAGCCTCATGAAGATGCAAGATGTCCTCAAGATTTTTAAGAGGCTTCATGTAGGAAGTATGCAAAGGACGGTTTGGAGGCAAATGGACTGAATGTTAAGGCGACAGTAGCACGACTACCATCCGAAAACAAATTCCATCCACATACAAAAAAAAAAAAAATCTTAAAATCAATTGTATCCTGAATCACGCACCATCGTGCATCTGATATAACCAAAAATATTAAATGCCATCATTAGTCAGGACTTGTATATATCTATTGCTACAGTAATTAAATACTTCAGAAATCCAGGGAAAGGTTACACCACTTCTAGCACTTGTTTGGGTATAACTGCGTCTGCAATTAGGGTGCTACATCACCTTCATGTTTCAAAACTGAAGATGCAGTAAAATCAAAATCTTTCATCACAAATTGTTTAGCAACGGCCAAATGCTGAGTCTATAAAAGTTGAATTGTGAATTGCGAAATATTTTGAGATTTATTATACTCCTCTTCCTAAGGCAACAATACTACATTTCAAGTGAAATACAGAGAATACTTTTGTGTAAGAACAAGATGGATGTTCTTTTATAATATCCAAGCCTGACATCCTGCAGCCCCCAGGAGCAGCAGGTAAGGCTAGACATACGTGGGAATGCCTCCAAATACTCTCCCATTCCCCAGCCATCTACAGCTGATGGTGTACAGTTTCTGCCTGTTTGGTAAGACAGTGGATTTTTCCTCATTGTACTTGTCCAGATTTCCCGCAGTCCCATCATCTAGCAGATCTATCAGCTGTTGCATGAGAAGTCACCTTTTTCATTTTGAATGTGGCTTCTCCCAGCTTCAAGTGATGCTTTCCTTATTGGAAGAGTAAGTGAGTTAATGATCCATAGTCAGCTACTGTGTTGCTGGGATTTATAGATGTCAGTCATATTCCTTATAATCTATCTCTTTTCCAAGCTGACAAGCTCTGGCATATTCGATGTTCCTTCTCTGGGAGCCAGTCTATGCCTCTGGTCTTCCTCGTTACTGTCTTCTGACCATTTTCTAGTTGTACTAGTTGTCTTAGTAGCGATACCCGCTTTGGACCAGAAGTGCGCTGTTAGGTCTGACCTAGACAGGGCATTGCACTTGGAGTGTGATTTTTAAAAGTTTTAAACATCTAAATGATTTTAAAATGTTACACTTTAACTAGCAAAAAGTTTCAGTTTAGCTTGCATTGGCAAATAACATGTTTAAGCTAAAGGAAAATAAGGCATCCTTGAAAAATATCCACTGATGGGATGCAACTGATTTAAAAAGTCATATGTAATGAAGCTGGTTTAAGTTTGTGCTTGACAAGGAGTCTGTCTTGTGGGAAAACAATGGACTGCTTCACATTGAGTTGGTCCGGCATTGATATTGTCCTTCCACTGGAACCTGAAATGATTCACCTGATGCACAGGAATGAAGCCAAAGCAGTCAGCGGCTCTGTAGCCAGCTCCTCCGGCTGCCTGCCCTCCTCTGCCTGCTCTTGCTTTCCTTTGGCAGCTCCTGGTCTCAAAGACCTCCTTCTCCACTTCCCTCGCCTGTTTTCTGCTCCTTGTTCCCTGCTCTCACACACCGCCTTGAGCCTCACCTTCAAAGCCCTTCTTGGACCTGTCTGTTGCTATTTTTTTATATATATATCTCTCAGGTGACAGTGAAGACCTCCACTTCCCAGTGATCCCGGCTTTGCTGCTTTTATCTGTGCTTCTCAGAATGTGACCTTGCCTCCCAGCTAACTTTAAAGCTCTTTATTATTTCCTTCTTTTAAATCCCTTTTCAAGGCTAACTTCCATGACAGATACTGACCAAGTAATAAGTTGATAGATGCCGAGAATAGCATTCTTAGCTGTTAAAAATAAAACAAAAGCAAATATATCCAATGTGTATAAAATAGAAGATATTCTCACAGTAACTCTTACCTGCTCATGTAATTCTGAGCTCCTGTCTTTCGTGTTCATCTCCCTTATCACGTATGAGGAGTGCAGGCAAATAAGGCAAATATTTCTGAGTCAACCTGGGGTTTATTATATGTTTATGTAAGAACTTACAGAAAAGAACCTTCAGTGTTTTCTTAGATGAAATTATCACATTATATATGTGTGTGAATATAATCAAAACCCAAGTCATTTATCAATGTCTTGGTTTATAAACAGATGATAGGATTAAAAACAGTATTTAAATAAAATAAAATTTTCTAAGTAAGTTATGTTTACAAAAGGCAAGTAATTCTATCATCTTTCTGTAGTGGATAAACTGAGAGAAATATTTGAGAGTGTTTAACTCAATGTACTGTATTCTCTCTTAGCAGGAAGGGATACGTAGACCTGGATGTCCTACACGAGAATCTCTAATCTCTGCAATTTATATATCAGAAGAATTGATTCAGCTGAAGTATCTGGATGACTTTGTGCAATGTGTGCCCTGGTTCTGGCTGATCCAAATGCCTGTTATAATGCTCTTTGTACCTGAGGTTTTCCTGCCTGGTGTTCTGTGCCTTTTCAATCTTTTGCTTCCCATTTACAAAAGAAAGGATGGCTTAAAGGGAAATTGTTCCAATGAACTGTGGGACAGAAGGCAGCAAATAGTGACACATCTCTGGGACTTGTATGGAAAATTATGGCATAGCAAGTGAGGGTTTTCTTTTCTTTTAGCTTGAAAATAGTCTGTAATAAAGAGGAGGAACTGGAAGAAATGTCACTGCTCCAGTTGCAGATGTCCACAGAAGGATGTACACTTGGCTTAAGCTTCAGAGACCCTTCAGTCCTCTAAAAACATATTTGCCAATGTATAAATGACCAGATACTCAAATATTATTCATGACTTGCAGAACTAGAGGTCTGTCAGTATTATCTTCTTTTCACTTTTTTTTTTTTTTTGGTAAAGACTGGAGTCCACCAAACAAATGCAAATCATAAGGTCAAGGTAGTTTGACATATGATTTTGTGACCATCTGTGAGACGCTTAGATATGAGTGATCAGGCACATGAGAAAATAATTTTATGTAGCAGCATTGTCTCAGTGAGAATTAAACTCTTATAGTCCCAAGCCCCTTGCACTTCTAATTCTTGTTCAGCACATAACAGGTTTTTTTTCTTTTATTTTGAAATACATGATGGCATCCCAGCTAGATTCCATGTTTTCTTTAAATAGTTGATAAGCCAAAGAAATGTTTAAAAGGAAACAAAGCAAACATGGTATCCAGGCATGTTAGGTCTGTCACTTACTATATGGTGCATTTTTTTATCCCCTAATTGCCTTCTTAAAGGCACTTTAAGTCTTACCCTTCTAGTAATGGACAGAATCCTCTAATTATGCTGTAGCTGTATTCAGATTGTGTCATTAGGCAAATCTGTGGGAGATGCAGGTTCTTGTAATCATTGTAGTTGCCTTAGTCGTTATGGTTTGTTCAGCATTTGCAATTACAGTGAAATAACAACACTGTTAAACAGTAATTACAGCACTTTCACAGAAGTGAATCAAAAGTGTTTAAGAGAAAGTCTATTGGAAAACAAGAAATAAAAGGCTCCTTCGGTGACAGCTCCATATCCTTCGATTCCAGGACAGAATATGAATTTTAATTGTTCTTATTTTCTTATTTTTATACAGTGAAGGGCTCTGGGGTTTTTGGTGTTGTTTTGCTTTCTTTTTGTTTGTTTTTGTGCTTTGTTTTGTTTTGTTTGGTGGGGTTTTTTTTGTTTCCTTGTTTTTTTTGTTTTGTTTTTGTTGGGTTTGGTTTTTTGTTTGTTGGTTGGTTGGTTGGTTGGGGTTTTTTTGTGGTGGTGCTGTCTTTCCTGTTTATTTTTCTGTACAAACAGGCCAAATAAGCATATGTGACATTTCACCAGAGTGGAGAAATTGCCACAGAATAGATAACTGGTTTGTTGCAGCACTGGGGAGTCCCATCACTTACTGCTGATACCTTTAGTTCATACATAAAGAATCTTCTAGCTCACACTTGGAGGCAAAAGCCAGAAAGACTAGAAAAATAACAGATAACTTTTATAATGCTTGTACCATGGATTTGATTGTCCCTGGTTCCATATGTCTTCACACCCCAAACGAATACTGTCAGTGCCTGCTGTCTTCAAAGCACCTTTGAATCCTGTGGGAAGCATAATTAATTGGAACAGTACCTGTTTGGTCTTGCCAGTTATCAGAAACTGTTATCCTAATACTTCTGTTTCTGCCCCTCGTAGTCTTTGCTTTAACTTTTTATATTCTTTTTTTATGTACGGTAGTACATGTGGTTAAATCATATCCAGTTACATAGTCCTAGGTAATGGGTCAGACCATTTATTTTACAAGCAGCCACTATTCATTGGCACCTTGTGAAATGCTGCTCATATAGTTTAAGCCAGAGGAGACAATGTCCTAAGACTGTGAACACATCGAGGACGTCTTAAAAAATTAGTCTGAAGATGTGGAGCTTTAATTCTTTTTTACCATAAAAGTATATATATATTTTAAATTGGGTTAGTTTTTATAGGTGCAGCCTTCTGTGATTATTCCTATAAGGAAGATTTATAGTGCTTCATTACGGCTCTGTTTTCCAGCGTAGCTCTGAAAATAATAACTTTATGTTTCACTGGTGCTTACTAATTTTTACTTGCATGTGTGTGGACTTTTTGGCAGTGTGTAAGAGCACTAATCATATACCAGTTATACTAAATAGTATGTACATGCTGAGTGAAAAGATTGTTTCTAATCTAAAGAGTGGGTAGCAACTTTGTGTAAAGAATGCAAGACTTTTTATGCTTTCAGGTCAAAAAGTGATGTCAAAGAAAGACAAATCAAAGGATATGGCCATAGGCAGGAGCTTATAGAAGCAATTCATTTTTCACCTCAACAGACACCACTGACCACAAAACAAGATCCTACTGGATTTAATTAACTGCAGGGTAACAAAACTAATCTAACGGACCTAGCCTCCCAAGAAACAGGTGGAAAATTAGGGACATGCCCTTGCCTATCTGCAGTAAAGCAGTTTAATTTTAGTGCTTCCGTAATAAAGAGGAGGTCTTCCATACAGGGGTTTTCTTCTGACACTGAACTTGTTCCTGCTGAGGTCCTGCTCTGCAGGTGCCAGGATGCCCTCAGTTGCCACTTACGTCAGGGCACGCTCTAGCAGTAATAGGCTGGCCACTTGCTAGAGCTCCTTTTTACGTTAAAACTTTAAGTAACCACTGACTATAATTTTCTTTGTGTTCACATCATAACAATTTTATGTGTATTTCTTTCATGGTACATTTGTATTACATGTTTTAAATTTATTTGCTGTGTTTCATGATTAGTATTTTTAGTAAAATTCCAGGGGACAGATGGTTTCTCTGGAACTAACCATTGAACCATCTTACTTCCCAGTTCATATTTGGGGATCCAAAAGCTTTAGCTGCACTTCTTTTTTCCATGCTTTTGCAGAATGGGAAACTTTTATTTCATTCTGCTCTTTCGTTACCCTTTTAGCCCATGAAGTGTTTTTAATTTCCTTAGTTATAGCATATGACTATGAGAAATTATAGACTGTTCACCTGCGAGGTATTTCCCCAAATTCAATGGTTTGGCTGCAAATAATACTGATGTATGTGAGGAGAGACTACTTACTGAAATATAATTTACAAATAAGAAATTTCCTTTCTTTATTACAAGCTCATATTAAAGGGTAAACCCGTATAGAGAGGAATGGCACAGGAGTGCACCGACCCAGCAACTTTCTTTGAGATGAAGAGAGATATAATTAGAGGATCAAGAAGGAGCTTGTTAGTCCCTAACTACATTTATGCTAGGAAATGAAGTAGTCAATCATCTGAGTTAAAGAGCTATTGTAACTTGAGTGTGATTCAGGGATACTTAAGCTAATTGCTTACTGTTTTTTTAATAGCACAGGACTCTTTTAACACAAGGGAGTGTGGCAGGGGAGACTTGCTCGACTTATGTGGTTTAACTCAAATTAGGATCAAAGTGGTTTCCTGATTTATTAATGACACGTAATTAGCCAGCAGTCAGTGAACTTCAGTTTCTGGATCAATACAGCAGGCCGACAGATAAACCAAAGTACAAAACACTTGCAAAATGTTAAAAAGCACCTAAAAGTTTCTAAACGTGCTAATCCCCACCATTTCTAATCCCACAGGTGCACGCTCACGTGTGCTCACCCCTTTCTTACAGGAGGGGGGGTGACAAGCGTGACCCCATGACATTTTATATTCTTGACAGGGGAGGAGCGTTGTGGGGTGGAAGAAATACCAGATGGTCCATCACTCACCATGGAGCCATCCCTGATGACTCCTGCTGTACTTCACTGCTGGCTTATCCACTAGAGGCACAGGCTCTGCCACTCCGTAGCCAGTCATTTCACATTTAAAATGCTAGGGAAATAGTCTCATTTGATGAGAGAATGCTAAGTAAGGAATATTTTAGATTAAAATATCTTGATGAATCTCACAGATAAATATGCATCTACAGTGATTCTGGTAAGTAACATAAAGAGCGAACCAAAGGGACTGTTATTCCAGTCTCTTCAGCCATGGCCAACCATAGCTAATGAAGGCTAAGGAAAAAAAATAAGAATAAACCATGTATGCTATGGAGTTCCCCAGATAAATTTGAATTATATATATTTTGTTTTGTTCTCTATTTATTTTCTTGTAGTTGCCGGCATTTAATGTGCTGTTGACCATAATCGTCCATGGGACTCGGGAATAATATTTTCACAGAAATATCTATTGAAAGTTTTGGATCCCTTTCCTGATCCTCCTCTTGCAGCCTATACCAAACTGAGCTTATTTATCACTACAGAAATGGTGTAACTTTTAATGTCTTTAGGAAATTTGTGGTGTCCTACTGCTCACTATTGCTAATGGAGCACAGCTTTCCAGAAACCATTAATGCTGCATTATTAACATAAAGCATGGCAGTAGCAGTGCCCTTTCTCCTGCTCTGTGTCTCTTCTATTAACGTTACATGTTATCTAAGGTATAACCAAGAAATTTCCCTTCCATCCTCTTGCCACACGCCTTGATTTTTCAGAGCTTTTAAAATACTGTTTACTCGATCCAGTTCTTAGCATAGTTTCTGTTAAGGACTCCCAAAAGTGAAGAGATGTGTGATAGGGACTGGGGAGAAAGGGCTGGGGCCTTACTGAACCCAGTTTTCCACCAGAGAAAACGTGATGTTGGACAACATCCTAGAAATAATGTAAGTTAAAAAACGTACTTTTAAATCGGTTTTATTCTTCACTCTTAGGCACTAAAATAAAGCTCTTCTAGCCATGGCCAGGTGAGGACTTAGCAGGGGGATGAGGCAGCGAAGGATGTTACTGTGCTCACCAGTTTAGTGATGTTCCCCTGCTGGGAATTACCATCCCTGCAGCTCTACTTAGGAGGGAGAGCATTTGTTCGGTTCACCAGAGCCAAAATGAGCTGGATTAGTCTAATAGGTCAATCAGTAGGGTGAACCAAACAGGCTGATTTAGTTCAAAACAGACCAGGAGCGTCCACACGAGCTGTTTCACCAGCCGGGCTGTGGGAGCAGCAGCTTCTGGCAGAAAGGCAGCAGCATCTACTGGAGCAAAAGGTTTTCCTTTAAGCCCTTGGGACGGACGAAAGCCTTCAAAAAAATTCACTTGCGTTCAGCATGCTGAGATACTTGCTGTGTATGTATAAAAATATAAATTATGAAGGATCTAGTTTCCCATTCTACAAGACCTCTTGCCTTCAGTACAAACCCAGCCCAGAGGTAAAGGTGAAATATTTGATGAAAATCACATTTTTTTTTCATGTATACATTCAAAGAATAAAATTTCATTATCAATAAACAGATATTCTGTTATGGTTTGATGTGCATGTTCATGCTGTGAAACAGCCTCTAACTGCTTTTTGCTTGCAACTACAAAAGTGCAGAATATTCCTTATATATAGCTGAAGACTTCAGAGGGATATTCATTCCTACCTCTTGAAGTTTTCTTTTCTTGTCTCCTGGTGCTTCATGTTTGCTGCAGTTCCAGTATCTCTAATTATTTATCCCGCATCTCTTTCTGCTTTTATGATACAGGGAAGACTTCACATACCTAACAATCATTGAGAATGAACTGGATATAAACACCCATCCTACGGGCTCCATATCGGCAAACTTCTTCAGAGGAATTAAGCTATTGTCAAATATACAGTAACACGTCTGTATCTAGAAAGTTCTTCAAAACGAGTTTCTTAGGGGGAGTTTCCCTCCAAATGTTGCCTGTATAACTGCATTTCCAGATTAGAAAATAAATTCTAAAGCCTTTTAGATGATGTATCTTACCTGTGTATGTCATGCATATAAAGACTGAAGTTCCTGCAACTACCAGATGTGTTTGCTTTTCTTGTTTCATTTCTTAACAGGCAATAATTGCAGTTCAGACTCTAAGAGACAGACATGATAAACCACCAGGAAACATGCTAAGAGCCTTATTAGAAAGATTTCATGAACATCAGAAAGTTGACTAACAAGTTTTAATATGCTGAAATACTTTATCCAAGAAGTCTTCAAACTAATGAATTGATAGAACTTGTGATATTTTAAGGGAGAAGTTTTAATTCTTTAATAGATTTATTTAAATGTATTTGTTTTTAAAGTCAAAGCCACTGTACTCATGGTTGATTTCCTTCTCTATAAAAAATGCCTGAGGTATATTTTCTACTCCATATGAGCTTGTACCTTCCTTGACCTCTAGTTGCCACAGACTTTATGTAGCACTTGGTCTGGGTCTTGAGAAATTATGTTCTTCCTTATTTTTTTTTCTCTTAGCCTCTGAGGGTTCTTCTAGACAGTTCAAGAGACCTTCTTGTGGGGTGGGAATGTAAGAGTAAAGTCACAGGGAGCGAAATTTTTATGGTTTTTGTTGAACTGCTTTTCCATTAAACATCACAAAGGTTTGCTGTATAGACAGTTTCTGTCTATGTCTGTCTAAACATCAAAACACTTACTACCTGTTTTCCCAACAAGAAATACACAATCAGGGAATCTGAATCACAGAAAGAGTTTATCACACAAAAAAAGTAAGTTTAGAAAGAGAGTTTGAGGCAGCATTTAGTAAGGCATTACACTCATCCCTCTATTTTTCCATTAGCGTTATTTTAATGTCTGTTATTACTACATTGCTGGTTTTGTTATCAAGATTTTTACCTTAGCATTCCTTTATATGTCATAACATGCTTGTTTTTAGCAGTTGTTTTAGCAAAAGGTACCTATATCATAAAGTAACATGGAGAGAACTTATCCTTTATGTTGCTCCTATATGGGGACTAACCAAAAAAAGGATAGTGTTTTTTTGCTAGTTTCATCTGTATGTTTGTTTTGGGGTGTTTGTTTGTTTTTAATAAGACAAACTCAATGGATTTGTTTTATTTAATGGAGTTTGGGTTTTTGCCTTTTTTTTTTTTAAATCCTCAGTAGCATAATAAATACCAATTTCATAAGAGGTTTAATGTGTATATTTTGACCTCTTGTTAATTTAAAGGTTGGGATGTTCTTTTGATACTGTTTTACACAGGTCCAAACAAAACAACCAGTCTGCCATGTCAGGTTTTCAATTACAGAATCACAGAATCACAGAACAGTGGGGTTGGAAGGGACCTCTGGAGATCATCTAGTCCAACCCCCCTGCCAGAGCAGGGCCACCTTAGAGCAGGTTGCACAGGAACACGTCCAGGCGGGTTTGGAATGTCTCCAGAGACGGAGACTCCACCACCTCCCTGGGCAGC
>VXBO01013696.1:48545-76041 GCA_013400135.1 Rhinoptilus africanus
CTCTGGATGGCGGCACAGCCTTCCGGGGTGTCAGCCACCCCTCCCAGCTTTGTGTCGTCAGCAAATGTGACTGTGGCAGTATCAAGCAGTAGTGGAGTTTGGATATATGCCCTATAGGATCCCCCATAAGCCTGTGTGTGGTCTGCATCAGGCACGGTCACTCATTTCTTCTGAATTAGAAAAAGGGAGAGGAGGGGAGGGGAGAGGAAGAATCCTCAGTCCTTTTTCCTGGGCCATTTCTCTAAAGCCTTTAAGACATCTAGGACTTTGGCACATGAATACAATTCAAGACACAAGACAAGGCTTACTGGACAGGGTGTCGCATCAGGTCTTACCACAGGGATTAGAAAAGCTGTTTCTACTGGAAACCCACACTGATGACTTGTTTTTTTCAAATTCAGTTACATTAAATCTTAGTTAAGTGGTAGATTTATTCTCTGCTCTTAGTTTAATGTGAAATACTATATTCCCCAAAACAAGGGTAAATGCAAAACTGTAATGATAAGTCCAACTGCTTTGGGAGGCAGTACTTTATTTGAGAAGTGGCACATGCGGATGGATGAGATATGCCATTCAACCAAGAGAAGGATGTTTCAGTATGTCCTAGCAGCAGTGACTTGTAACCCTGAGAGAGGCCTGGGGGAACGTGTTTTTGGATCATGGTGCTGGCCAAAAATGATTTTGAATTGTGAATGGGGAAGATTTCCCTAGCTGCTTGAGTCTTCCAGTGTTTGGAAAAGCAAAACTCTGTACTGTATAATAAAATTCTTCACAGTTGTGTGATTTCAGCAGCAGTTTCTTTTAACCTACAGGTCCCTAAACATTTGGCCTAAGACAAGTCTATGCAAAGAAAAAGCTTTAGAAGTCCAAGACAGAGATTTTAGATCTCAAGAAAATTCCTGGTTTGGGTCACTCATCAGCTCCATACCAGGGTAATAACCCATCCTGCTTATGCTAGAGCAAATATACTGTAGCTGTAGAAAGAGGGATAAGTTTTCATAGTAGAACATGATTAGAATATTAAATGAATGGTGGCTGGGGTTTTCAAATTGTTTTTTTGATTTGTTTTTCTTTTTTTTTCCTAGGCTTGTATCTAGAAATTCCACAGAAACCAGGAAAACAGACGAAAAAGAAAAGACTGTTCGGGCAGCTGCCATCTGTGTTGCTGCCGGTTGCTGGGGTTGTCTCAGTGCTGGCCCTGCTGTGGCTCTGGCGCTTTTTTTTCCAGTGTTAGTTATGTATAAGGCTGGGGTCTCAAACACTTTGCAAATCCACAAGGAAGAGACATCAGCATTCAGACTTGGTTTTATGGTGGTTTGTCTCTGTGGCTAAGTTCTGCCAGGTTTACTGCAAACAACCATAATAGCGCAAACATGTTTGGCCTCATGATAAGCATATCAGGAGATAAAACACACTTTCTTGTAGCAAGGAGGTCTGCATAAAGCCTGAAGGTGTCCTCTATGGCCATCAATCATCTCACAGTCTTTATCCTCTTTTATAGTGATCAGAAACAGCACAGCTTGCAAATTTATCCTATCCTTATCCATTAGCAAACCTGTGCATAAACAGTGTACATTAACCAACGATGCAGGGAGCTCTGCAATACCTACTGAGACCGTCTCTTGCTCTTAGGAAGAGGAACAGTATAGGAGAGGTTGATGTAGGTAAAGTTTCACAAATGTGTATTGTGGCTGTTAGATATAATCGTTAAAGCATTACACGTAGAGTTATGAAAGGGTCAAGACACAGGGACTAGTATCTGAAAAGATAAACTGAAAGACAGTACTAAGAGGTGATTACAGGTGATCAGAAGAGAGACAGCGTGGCTCAGAGCATTAGCAAGTGGCACATGGAATATGGCACATCTTGCTTCCAATTTCACCCTTAACTAATGGTTGAAAGCTGTTGCCATCTTCATTTAAGCTGTTTGCCATCTTCATAGGAGCTGTTTGCAGCTGCTGTCCTGTTTGATTTGCTAATGTAGGCACAAGCAGGGAGACTGAATTGCATGGTCCTTAAGGGGGGCTTTACAGGTCCATGTTAAAGTACCAGTATAGGGAAGCTTGTGCTGACACTGTATTTGCTGAATATGTGGAGCTTGAAGAAAAAAGAAAGAAAAAAACTTCAATTTTCAGGGTGCTAGTCTGTATCGTAATCCCACACATAACAGAGAACACCTAGATGTCTTACTGAAATCAATATGACAATTCCATATGTGCGTGTGCGTATGTTTTACATGTATTCTTATATATATGTGTGAAGTTCATATGTATTGGCCACAGCCTCACTAAAATCTATGAAAAAACTTCCACTGATTTCAAAAGGAAAGAGTATGAATGATAAGTATGTATTACTTTTTTACCTACAAGGTGAAGCCCTTGTTTGTTAGAGCAATTAACTCTGTTGTCGGAGTACCTAAGAAAAAGGAATAACTAAGACCAATAAATAAGTACTATGGGTAGCACAGTTAGCACAGGGGTAGGAATTTGCAGTCAAACAAGAATGCTATTCCTGATAATAAAATGTGAATGTAGAAATATAATGTGGTTTAATACATGAAATAGAAACCTCATTTTATTAGATGATGTCTGGAGGTGTCAGTCAGAGATCAGAAAAGACATATATCTGAAACTTCTACTTTGCTTCATGTTTGGGAAGAGATATCAGAAGAAAGCTCTGGAAGAAAACTAATTAAAGAAGAAAGTAGAAAGTAAATCAATTTTGTGATGGTTTGCAATGACAATTTAAACAAATCAGTTTTGGACCTCTGATGTGATAAGAATACAGAAAGTAGCATAATGATGAATCATATGTATTCAACCAGTCTCTGTTGTCATGCCAGTACCTCCATGGATAGCAACTGTGGATAATACCAGCCCCCAAATAAACAAGATGTAAGCCTAACTAGAGAGATTTTATCTTGTCTGTATTAAATGTCTCAGTTACAGCTTGGAGTCCAGGGCTCCAGGACGATATGCGTTATTGGATAGGGGCTCCCAGAAATACCATCCTGCAGCCGTGCACGGTGAGCCCCAGGCTGCTCTGCTCCTTTGGATGGTCCTGGTGTCACCTCCATCATGGGACACCCCGCCTGCCAGGTTGGTGTAGGATATAGGAGCTGTTCTCTTTTCCCCTGGGCTTCTCGTTCCATGGGCAGGCACATTTCTCAGGATGTTTAGAGAACAAAATACGTAATTAATTAAGTTAAAGCAGAAAAACTCCAAACCCTGCGGTAAAGCAAAATACAAAGTAAAAACAAATCTGACAAGCACACAGAAACTCGGAGAAGAGGTCAGAGCACATTCACAAGACAGAAAAAGCGTAAGTATAAACCAGAGTGATATACCAGCCAGGAGTAATGAGGCAACAAAGGATAGAGATATCAAATATGGGTGGAGATATGGATATATAAAAGGCAGGAACAGACGTCACAGTGTTTGTCTAACTAGAGAAAAGGGAAGTACTAGAAACAATATTATGGGGATTTTTTGGGAAAGAGAAGGGGTTCTCAGTTTAAGCTGTGGTATTTAATTATTCTGGAACCTTAAGAGTACAACAAGGAATGGTAAATTCTGTTTAAATAATAGAAGAACTTATTCCTGTAGAGATATATGTTGTATAAACAGCTTTTAAAGGAACTAAGAAAGCATGACAGTCATTTTCAGAGTCATTTCAAGTCATTCTTTCGGTGATCGGGAGAGTGGGTGATGCTAAATACAGATTTATGAAACTAAGCAAGAAACTACAGACCTCTTACTTTTAAATTAGTTTACAACATCTTAAATAAATCAGTTAAAAAAATGTGTGTCCCTTTCTTTTGCTTATTCTTTCCGTATTTAGGCGAGGTGATTGTGGAAAATAAAAGGAGGTGTGGATGGTACCCTTTTGAATGATAAGAACCATTCCCTGCCAGGGCACTGGAGACAAAAGGAAATCAGCCGGCCAGGCTGTGGTTCCAGTTTGTGGCCACGAAGGAAACAAAATAGTGGTTGAAGAGTTGAATTAAGAACAGGAGACAGTATTTGCCCTAACATGAGAGGCTCTTTACCTGAATGAAGTGATGGTTCATCGAGCAACCAACATACCAAGTCATCACTGACATTCCCCCCCCTCCCCCCCNTTTCTTGAGCAGTCTGTACACCCTCTGAAAGCAAAAGGAAGTGCATTGTGAGTGCCAAACTTCTTCATTTCACAATGAAATGCGTTAAAATTGGCTATGGGTTTCACTTTATCCAATGCTAGGCACAGCATAAAATGGATAACATAACTATAAAGCTACAGAAGACATCAGAAATAGGTCCTCTCCATGAGACACCAAAAATAGGACCTCAGAAACAGGTCCTCTCCATGAGACATAAGAAATAGGTCCTCTGTCTTGGTTCAGCCACGGGAGTTCTGGGAAGACAGGTCTTGCAGGAAGTCCAGCACCAGCAGAGCCAGGCATTTCAGTCCAGCCTGGCTCACGGAAGATGCTGTGGCAACAGTTCGACCACAGCCTCACTGACTCCCCACTGCCTCTTACAGCAATCAGTCCATGCTTTCCACACACCTGACATTTCCCCTGGGAGCAGTGGGTAGAAAGACAGCAACTGCTGCCCCGTGAAGGGTTTGTAGTCTTCAGAGCAGGTATGGTGTTTGGGGGAGGAAGGCTGGCTGCGGCTCAGAAGGTCATTCAGTTTGCACTTTGAATCCAGTAGCATTCAGTGTTGTGGACTTTTGATGGCACCATAGGTTCTGCAGAAGAGCTGTGCAGGAAAACATGCTGATGACCTGTACAGTGGCTTTTAGACCAGTCTAATCTGCATTTCAAAAATGGGTGGGTTTCTGTAGGAGCATTAAAAGGACAATCTAGGTAGCTCAGCACCTCCTCTTACCACTTCTTCAGCCCCCTGTCTGAGGAGCAGGAGCTGAAGGAAGCGCAATAGGGCAGTGTTGACAAGGAAGAGCAGTTAGTGCAGAGGGAAGGAAGACAAAAAAACAGAGCTGGATTCGAAGATGGGCACAGCCAGCTGCCCAGACCTTGCTCATCCCTGCCTCTCCTTTAGAGCCCCTTCCAACAACAGTAAGCTGCTGATGGCACCCATTCACCATGTCGCTAGGGTGGCATTACATGTTAGTTTGCATGTCTTCCTGTCCCAGAAGAAGGTTGGTAGTGTGAAGCCTGGGGCTAGGAGAGGTGTGGCTGCACTGGAGCTCAATCCAGGCCACCTCCAGCAAGACAGGCTGGACAGGGTGGTCCCAGCAGGCTCCCCTGTGATGCTTCACGTGATGCTGCTCTCCTGAGCTTCGGGGCAGATGGTGGAAGAGGCCAGAGCGGAGGCTGGAAGGATCCGAGCAGAAGCACTCTCAGTGCAGGGTAATACCAGCCTTGAAGAGGAGCAGCTTCTCCTGCCCGAGAGCTGGTCTCTTGACCTCTGAGGCTCGGTTTGAGGGTACGAGAGGGTCCTGATATAGTGACAAGCATGAGGGGATTTTCTCTTGACTAATTGGGGCGGTGGGAGGAAAAAAGAGGGGCCATGGCACTTGTGCACACAAGTGCTGGCTTCAAAGGCATAAATAAGGGACTTTAAAGGAGAGGAAAAATCTGAGAACAGGACCTTCCACACAACGTGCAAGTACTATGGGATGCTCTGGGCAAGGTATCATTTGAATCCCTAGTATCAGGTAAAGTGAGGGACATCTTTATGAATCTGAGAAACGCTGGCTGTGCAATAGCTGGTACAAAAGCCTGCAGGTGACATCCTGCTAATCTTCAGGCACCCATGTGTAAGTGATGAGAGAATAGAATACTAAACTGAATTTTAAAATGAAAATAAATCCAACACAAATAGAGTATTCTGGAAACACCATCTTTGCAGCATTTCAATAGATTTTGCAAGAATTCCTGTAGTGTCCAAGCCAGAATAAGAAAAGATGTAAAGCCAGACATCAGCTGCACAGCGTGGCAGTTCCTGAATTTGTTTTTCCTTCCAAAGCAGTTCTGTGCATACAGGTGCTTCACTTTCAGCACTGAAAGAAAAACCCTAGTAAGTGATTTTTCGTTGTGGCGTTCATTCATCTCCCTTGCTGTTGTCCGTGGGATTCAGGCTGTCCATACCCCAGCACAGGTAGCTCATGTGTCTCGGCAAGCAGGAGGTGTTTTGTCAGTGGCTTTCAAAGATCTTTGCTGATAGAGGTGTAGTATTGGGTGTTACTACAGTGACTGCAGGGATTACAGTTTCTGCTGCTTATCTGCTCCCAGTAGGATTCATTTACCCCAGCTCCTTTTACCTGTCAAGCCTTGGCCATGTTATTTTATTACCTCTCACTTTCTTTTTTCCCTCTAACACGTCTTCAGCCCCACTCCTTAGCACAGTAAATCCTACTATTTATTAATGGCATTCTCAGTCATAATCTCTGTTAGCTGTCCTGGGCTCCTTCCCAGGCTACTTTCGGCTTCAATCATTTTTGAAAAGCACGTGCAGGACAACTGTGCAGCTTTGAACTCGGCGTTCAGAAGCTAAAAACAGACAGAGATCTTACAGTGCACTGGACTGTAACCTGCTGCCCTGAGAAACTGCTTCAGAACATCCCTTTGGTTTTGTTAGTAGAGTGCTTTTAAAGCAATTTTGACTTGAAATTTCCAAATGAATATTCTTGCAGGTTTATAGCGACATACGTATTTTGCTACTTATTTTATAACACAAAATAGGCTTTCATTTCTACCATTTGCTTTTATTTTAATGTTTCATCTTTTTTTTTTTTCTCCTGATTTAGGGACAAACATTTAAAAAGTACAGTCTTTTGCTGAAAAGGAAGTCCATGATATATCATTTCAAAAACTCAGACCAAAATGTTTTTGAAGCCAAATATACTTTTGAACTTTTTATCAACCCAGATTAATGAAAAGTATGTCTAACAGCATGTCCAAAACGAAAAAAAAAAAAAAAAAGAAGGCTGCTGGAATTTAGGAGACAAGGAAGATTTCTTCTAAAATTCTCTCAAATTTCCAGGGGAATATTTTTGTCTTTTGGAACTTGCATTTTCTGAACAACATTGCAAATGTTCTTTCAAATCACCTCTATTTAAAATGTGAAGCAATATGTAATGAGTAAAATAGCTTTGTTTATTTAAAAATAAAATATTTTTTGATGTTTATGGTTGGTTTTTATTAGGAATTACATATAAGAGATGTTCTCTGGCAACAGGTTTTTTGTACAAAAGGGACTGTTCAGTATCATCTAGTTATTATATCTCCTTCCAAGGGAAAAACATCTTAGGTTTTCTGGAAAAAGTACTTCGCTAAAATGTCACAAATTCCAAGAGAATGTAAAGCCTGTAACCGTTAAAATTTCTTTGTACCCTTCAGAAGACGCTGCAAGAAGTTTGTGAGAATTCTTGGTTTTTTGAGCTGAGAATGGACCTGCACTCTCACATGAGGCTTTCAGATTGCAGGAAATGAAAGTCCCAGTGTTACCCAGAAAACAACAGAAAAAAAAGGACTGTCTACAGATAGATTGCTTTTATTTACCAGTTGGTGTTTTTTTTAAGAATTTTGAAATTGTGTGTGTGTGTTTTGCTTTTAGAATTGCCCTTTTTATTTAAGAGTCTTCTTTTGCTTCTACGTTTCTGAATTAGTGCAAATTTCTTCAGCCACCTTCCTCTTTGGACATGCATGTGCAATGCTTGCTTCTTTTTAATCACAATGACCAGAGAAGTTAAACATTAATTTTAATATCTTTAACGCAAAGTATCTACCTGCTCTTGATTATATTGTATGTACAGATACCATGTTGTGCACAGGCCAAGAGTCAAACAAAATCTCAGGTGCAGGTTTCTTAAGCAGCTTCTTTGCAAAGTGAAATTAAAAGTTTGACAAAAACAGGTGATGCTAGGACAATCTCTTGTGCTCAGCTGTGTGATGATTTCATATTCATCTTGTCAATTTTCTAACTTGAAAATTATTCTTACTTCCTTCATGGGCTCATTTATTTTGGTGTTATTTTTATGTGTGAATTTAAATTCCAAATGACAACATGGTACATATATTCATGTATGCATAAATGATACTAACTGGTGCTAAAAAAGCTGTTATTGAATTGGCTTGTAATAACTACAAAAATGTCATAGAAACAATATAATTAATGAATTCTAGATCTCTGTAAGAAAATGAGCATTACACAAGCAAAACATGCCATATGCTGCGCTCTTGGTTTGTCTTCACAGCATTTTGACCGCACTGGCATCCTGAAATGTTTGACTGCCAAGACTCAATGATAATTGCTGAAATATTTAATTCTTGACTGCTCGCTGAATATTGACTAATGCATACTTCCACGTACCGTGTCCTCAGCGTGTTGTAAGGAGTTCCACTGTGGGATGCCTTGCCTGAAGCTGTTATTGGAAGTATTGCATCCTGAGCACCTGACCGTTTATGAACAGTGTGATGCAGAAACCACACTGGAAGGACCTTTGCTTATTGCTTATTACCACGATGCTGTTCTTATGGGTCACAGTTGATTTCTGCATTAGCACAGTCTGGCTCTGCCACTCAGCAGCTAATCAGTTTATCAGCAGGATACCAGGTAAATACTTCTGTGGTAAGTAAGATGATTAGTGCCTAAATTTGTAATCTAAATTCAGACACCACCTCCATAATGCAATATACAGAATGGATTTTCCATTTTTCTGTTCAGTATTTCACTTATGCTTGGTTCAGACACAGCTACTGTCAGATGGAAAAATTAATTACTTAATTATTTTTACAATCATTTGATGTCAGAGTTGCAAGCAAAAGTATGAACCATTTTAAATAACCTTTTATATCAGCATAACAAATGGATTTCATATATAGTAATTAAATCATGCCACACTGCTGTGAATAAGGCCAGGCTGGATGAGGCTTTGAGCAGCCTGGTCTGGTGGGAGGTGTCCCTGCCCAGGGCAGGGGTGTGGAACTACGTGATCTTTAAGGTCCCTTCAAATACCAACCATTCTGTGATTCTGTGAATAAGCAGAAAAGGCAAATGCAGGTTTTAAGAACTGTGCAAAAGAAAAAGGGGAGAGCACCGTTTTGGCAGAAGCAAGAGGAGTCCAGAGCCAACTTATTCAAAGAATGACCCAGACAGGAGATACAATTCAGCCCGAAGGTTCAGACTCAGCTCTCTGTGACATAGACTCCAGTTTGGTGCATCACATCTGTGGCTTAGAGCTTTGAGAAGATTGGTTTTGAGCTGAAAGACAGTACCTGAGCTATAGGCATGTAAGATAAGAAAAGTAATAACATGGGCAAAGTGTAATTATTGAGGTGGTAATTGCTAGCAACAGAAGGAGAGAAAATAGCAAGGAAAAAATTAAAGAATTGGAAGACAATGATGAGCATACTTAAGCATGCTAAGCATGCTTAGCTTAGTTGCATGTTAGTTCCAGCTATTTATCCTTTCTGTTAGCCAATAAATAATTGCTGAGTACTCTTGAGCTATGTATATACTGCTTGTAAAATCTCTCTGAGTGATGTAACATGACCAAACCTGTAGGGTGAGAGCTATTGTGGGTCTCTCTATAATCTGCTATATGTATACAAGACAGTCTGTTGTCCATCCAAGCGGCCAGATCAGTTAGAAAGCTGCATGTGTTCTGTCTTCTGCCTTGTGATTCCTCAAGAGAGCAAAATAGACTTGTCTTTTACAGCATGAGCATATTTCTATATGACATACGTATTTTCCCTTTGCAAATAGATGCCATCTTAGGAACATGCCATGCTTCTCCATGAAATAACTTCTGGGTGTAAAATCCTGTAATTCTACTTCTCTGTAGAATTACAGGGACTTTTTTATTTTTGCAGGTGAACCAAGTTCCCATTGCACATGTTTGGCATGGTGCTACTAATCTGCATATATTTTGTATGTTTGATTCTTCTGTCAGTCTGCTTATCAGATATGTGATTGTATTGCTATTTCAGGACAAGGCATAGATAATCTAGTGATAATTAATTTTGTATGCATCTTCATCTCAGGTTATTAGAACTGACACATCCATCATTTCTACAGTTCTGCCCTAGGACCTGTTTTTATTTGAGCCTTTATCCCTTCTTCTATTAATAGTAGTATTAATAGTATTAATAATAATACTATTAATAATATATACTATTAATAATAATAGTATTGATAATATCTCAAGTAATTTAATATAGTATGCTTATAGTATATAGCCATCAAGAACAGATCATTTACTATATAATATTACATTACAGATTCACTCAGTTTGAGTTGATATCTGTAAAAAGCAGACCAATTAATTTATATTACCTTAAACACAAAGATGTTCTTTAATACCAGGAAGGGCAATTGTATTCTTTAACAAAAAAGGGGTGCATCTAGAACAGGGCACAAACAAAATGTTTTTTATCAAGAATGTAAGTCATGCCATACTACAACAGACCAGTGATTCCAGTTAGCCCAAGGTGCTCTGAGAGAGGCAATAGGAGATGCTATTCAGGAAGACCATGTGAGCCTGGCCATTTTCTGCAGTCTCTTACCTATGTACTTCCATAGCATGCAGAAATGTGTTAGGAGTGTTAAAGGTGCATTTCTGCACCTCTTTAAGGACCAGTTATTCATGACTTTGTTTAATCCCTTTTTGAACCAATTGACACACTCTGCCTTTATGAGCTTCTTTGGTAGCAAATTCCAGAAGTCACTGTCTGCTGTGTTATCAAGTATTTCCTTTTATCTTTATTTAAGGTCCCTTCCAACCTAAACTGTTCTGTGATTCTACGCTGAACAGTTCTCTGTTCACCTTTCCTGCTGGCTTCATGACTGGATAAACCTCAACCACATTCATCTGAGCCTTTTCCTCTGGAAACTGAGGACTCTCAGGTTTTTGTGCCTCCTCAAAAGACAGCTGTTTCATTCTCTTATCATTTGAGTTGCCTTTCTCTATATCCTTTCTAACTTGACTATATCCTTGTGAGATACAGCTATAAAAACTACACAAATTACTCAAGCTTTGGGTGCACTGTATTTTTGTGTGGTCACAAAATGACACCCTCTGATTTGTTTTTTGATTGCCACTAAACATTCAGGTAATGATTTCTAACAACCATCAATGATAACGCCAGGATCTCTGTTTTGCCTTGTGACTCAAATGTAACCTTCTTCAAAAAGCACTTTGCAACTAATCACAGGCAAACAGCTTTCAATCATTGTAACTTATCAGTAAAATGCGCTGTGAATTATTCAAGGAACTGGTTCTAAAACTGATTTTGAACTACTTTTATTGAAAATATTGACCACTTAATACAGGGAATAAATTAAATCAGTACAAAAGTTACTGGAAAGAAAAGTATCTCCCTAATAACATTTCAAAATTTAATTGACGGATAGGAATCTTAATACTGAAAATTCTAAGTTGTTAAGAAACATACACAGGAGGCGGTCTCTTAGGGATAAACATTGCCTAAACTTCAAGACAATAGGGTGCAAAGCGAAGGTCTCATTGCACCTCCAGGTGGGAGTACCAGGATAAACACAGGGTCAGGATCATCAGGATAAACATCAGAGAGCGGTGCCTCAAAGATAAGCCCTTCCTTTATAATCTTACTGCTAAGATGAAACTGCATTAAAAGTAGAAGAGGCACATATACGTAACTCGTCATATTCTATCTTGGCAATCAGATCTGACTTTAACTTAAGGTCTATTACTATTATTCCTTCCCTCCCGCCACTTTCTCTGAGAATGCCTTCCACTTGCTCTCTGGATCAGGTGCAGACTTTTTGTGTTTATCTGGTACTTAGCATAATTGGGTTCTCAGTCCTGTGCTTTTAGGTACTATTTAGGTTTTACATCCCAGTAAAACAGACTCTGAAGAAGACAGAAAAAAGGGAGAAGTACCATAGAACACACCACTGGCAAATAGCATCAGACATGAGTGGTGAAGCTGCTGGGAAGGGATCAGATGAGATTCCACCTTGCTCTCAAGAAAAATATTCTAACCAAATATAGACCAAGGCACCCCAATATCTGCCCCGAGATTTACAGGCAGGTTGATAACAAAAATCTACTAGCAACATACAGGTCGAAGTGAATGTTGCAGCCAGTTGCAATACATGGGTTATCACCACAGAGGCTGAGAGAAAACACAAGGAAGGGTGAGGAATTTAATTTCATCTGCTTAAAGTATATGACCTTTTGATCCAGATTAAATAAAGAAAAAAAAACCCCATATGTAGAGTTAAACGTGAAGGAGATTTGTTTAAGTTAAGGGACAATATTGGCACAAGATAAAATACATGTAAACTGCAAACTGTATCTGAAAACCAAGTTCTGGAATAATGTCCTAAATGGAGTCCTAAGTGTGAAAAACCTAAAGGGTTTTAAAACTGAGTTTAAAAGATTTTTGGAAAGATTATATAGAAGATCCTTGGAGAGAAAATTAAGTTCTTATATCTTGCATTTGTTACTACCTCCAAAAGGGCAAGCTTTATTTACATTTGTGTAAGAGAATACAAACATTATACTGATCTCATGCATCAGGTTCTGTTGCTTGTCTTTGAAGCAGGGCAGGAGGCTCTTCCCCCCTTTTCCTAATCTTTCGCACTCTTCCTTCCCCCTCCACCCCACCCCTCCACCCCTTTCCTAACCCTGGGCTTGCAGGACAAAATCTCTTTGTGTTTGTATTGACATTAAAACTGCCAAGGTGTGTTTGCGGTGTACACTGCTTATGTGCTCAATAATAATCTGGTTTGCCAGAATTGCAGTCAACAGAGAATATTTCCCTAAATCAGTTTTTCAGGGACAACAGGTTTTTCCCAGCATCTGGGAGTTTTCTTCAGCAATTTCCTTCTTGTAGCAGATAACTCTGTCATTGACAACTCCCTTAATCTGTCCTGTTCTCATCCTGTGACATTTAATTGCTACGGCTCTTGACCTCTTATTAAAATTCTTAAGCTCGGTGATGTAGAAGTGTCATATGTCATTGCAAGTGGAGTGGATGCTCTGTAGGCTTTTTCGGTAGCCATCTGCCTGTATCTGAGATTTATGCAGAATGGATTGGCCCCCCCTTACTCTTTTCAGTTCTATGTTTAGATATTAAAAATAGGAGTTGAGTAGCTTGTTCCTAGTAGGGTTTTTCTTCATGCTGTAGGCTTGTTTATTTTTCTGGAAAGTACAAATTTCATCTCTGCTGAGCACAGCAGAAATGAAACAGAAAGACAACAATATTTATCCCACCTAATTTTACATCTTTAGATTTGTTTGATCAAGCTCTCCTTGATAAAACAGATTGAAGAAAGCTAACCATTGGGAAGGTTTCAGAAAAAGATGTTGCAACAAAGTAAGTTTGATTTGGACACACAGACTACCTTTTGGACATATTGCTTTTCTCAAGAAGGATGTCAGCTAGTGAATAAACCGTGGTTGCTGACTCATCTCTGCTTGAATTAGCTACCAGAATCCAAAAGGCTGTGAACTACTATTCTGAATCCCTCAAAAGATTTGGACAATCAAAAGGGAGATATCTGAAAACAATTACAAGAATAGCTAATTCAGTGGGTAACCAGAAACAGATACATTTTCAAAGGAGTAAGAGAAGGAGAGAGTAAGTTACAGTATTTTACTGTTGTACATACTTGGTTCCTGTAGTTTTTAAATGCTTCAGTACAGGTAAAATTCTAGAGGCTTTATATTAAACTTTATGTGGTTTGGCTAAAATTCAGAGTTTAAACAGAGAATGTTACAGTGCTAAGTTTTGGGCTGGATATCAAAGAGATAGCCACTCTGGACTAGCTGCAAAGTTTTTCTCTTGTCTGAATAAGATTGGATGGGATAAAAGCATTGCATCAGAGACATTACTCCTCTTGCTTGGGTAAAGAAAATCGCTAGCTGTACTTCAGGATCTTTGTTCTCCCTGGAGAGGGTGACCATAGGTCCCCTATGGACAGGAGACATTGGACGCTGAAGCAGTTCTGACGAACCAGGCAGCCTTATGTCTCTTGCAGTTTCTCTACAGGCCAAGGAAAAATATAAAAAGAAAACCACCAAGGAAACATAACTCTGCTTATATATATTCTTTGAGCAGAAAAAATTATCAACCAGATCAAACTTTTTGCCAAACATTAAAAAAAACGTTTTTTAAAAAAGAAAAGGATTGCTTGTTGCTTTTTTCTGTTTGGGCTTATTTGTTCAAAACTCTGATGTGGTTTGTTCATATGGCAAATGAAGTGGCTCTTATCTGTACTCCTGAGTAAGTTGTCTGTGTTTGGTTTTACTGAGCAATTAATTTTAAATGCTATTTACTGAGAAGAAAAAAGACAATTAAAAATACTTACCATTAAATTAATTACCATTACATTACAAGGAAGAGAGAATTTACAAATCAAAACAGTGTTCTTCAAGCAGGAAAGGAAAAGAAAGTGGAGCTGTGTACAAAAACCTCACATTGCACCATTACTGAAATTAAGATTACAGAATTTAAAAGATATTTTCAGGTTAATCTTATTCCTGATCATAATTGCTAAAGAAAAATAATAGTGTGAGAAGTGAGGTTGTGAATTTACAGAAGGTTTTAAAAAAAACCAAAACAGTTCTGGAATTGCATTTCATCAAAAGCAGCAAAAAATGCAATGCAGATTTAGCTTGTGAAAACTGAGGGAACTGTGTTCACATTCTGATAACAAACTGCATGTTGGAGAAGAAATATCTGTGCAAAATGTGACCATTCATTTGGTTTCACTTCTACTGATGTAGCAAGATCAGTCCATCAGTTGCTCATTATCAAGAACCTTGCTTGAGAAACTACCATGATTTCAGGATGACCAAAAAAGCCCAAACTCAAAACTCTTTTAAGCAATTACGAATTAAATGTAATCTTATAGCCTTCCACAAAATATATTTGGAGATCTATATACTCTTTGAGAGTATACGTCATCCCATTTGTAGAGGCTAATGCCACTGACCTTCTGCAGTAATTGTTACTTTCTAGGAATGCAAGGGCTGAGACCAGTGTCTTGCCACTTAGTGGAGCTGCATGAAGGTCCATGAGGGCTGCAGGAACACGTATCTCAAGAACTGAATGCTATCTCTCTGAAATAACTTAGGAAAAACACGCAGTTACAAAATGCAAAGAAGACTTTAAAAAAAGCCCCCAAACCCAGAAATCAGTAAGACACATTTTGGGGAAGAGATGGAAGCAAAACAACCCCGTTTTCAGGAAATTACAGATACATTTAAATTCGTCAGAAAAATCTATGAACCCATCATGGAAGTGGCGGTCAAAGAGCAACTTTAAAAATGCACTTTTACGAATTCAATCCTAGATCTACTCAGACAGGGAAGATTTTGCCAGCCAAGGTGCTGAGTTTGTCTGAAGAACTACAAATGCTTTCTTGCAAGCAAGAAAATACATAGGATGGGAAATACATTAATAGGGAAACACTCCCAGTTAATGGGTTCTAGAGGCAGACCCTCTAGAGAAAGTAATGGGATTTAATTCTGATTCCTCCAGACTGCAGAGCTGCCTGCTTTCTTACTTAAAATGATTTTGAGTCAGAGATAATCAGAGATGGCTGAACTTCCTTTAGAGCAGGGATGGACAAGATGACCTCTCAGGTCTCTGCATTGTATTTTTATAATTTTACATTATATCTCGGATTTTTTTTTACAGGAATTTCACTGAATTTTATGTGAATCTGTTTAGAATTTGGATATGATGTGATAATTTGTGAGGATGATAATAGGGTAGATATTCTGAGATCAGGACACTAGAAGTCTCAGCAGCCAATGCTTTTGAACGTTTCAGACCACTGTTACTATTTTTTTCAAAATCTTGACAATCCTTTTGTGGCCATATGGCGTAGAATGTCAGAGATGAAAAAGACATTTTACCCTCCAATCCAGAGATTTCTTTTCATAACCAATTGGAAAAAGTGGCAATTATCATCATATGCATGATTTTTAGAAGTGCCTGAGGGATTTCTTCAAGCTTTACTTAGGAATAGTAACATGTCAATAGAACAGGAGTTTCTAACCTACCAGACGTCCAATTGTTGTACTCTAACAAATTTTGTCCGAAACTGCCTCTAACTTCCCTCAAAGTCTCCATTTATGCTGGGCGTAACCATCTTACTAGCTTTCTTCAGCTTTAAATATAAGACAGGCTACTTTTGCTGAATCTAGTGAGAGACCTTTAACCCTAAGCAATTAAAATGTCCCTTTTAAATGATTAGGAGTAATTCTGTGTAAGATGAGGAAAAGAAAATCTTCATTAACAAATGGAAGGAGTGGAATATGAAGTGGTAACCTTGTATTAAAATACATCTAGTCCCATGGAATCTCAACAGATTATTTCAACAGTCAGGGAAATACATCTGTAATGCATATGAAACACTCAGGGCCTTTAAATCTGGTTTTGTATCATCTACAAGTAATTTATACAAACAAGCACTAAACAGAAAGGACATTAAGATTTGCTAATGTAAAGTCACAAATTGCCAATCTTGGGCTCACTACTGCAACATTTTCTGATCTCTTTATTAGAGGAACATGGTATAATTTTCCTGTCATAGGACACACATATTAGTTGGTGCAAATGGGTGCAGATGCATCAAGGCCCTAAAGGTACTAAAAATCCTTTTGTTTTTAACATCACTGTACTGTTGTTATTCTAAAACTTATTATTAAATAGGGATTTTTATGAAACTGTTTTTTGGAAAAGAACAAAACACAAAAGCTCAGCCTGTATCTAGACATATGTAAAATATATAAAGGAAAAGAAATATATTGATGCAGAAAGGCTCTATATAATGTCAAGTATTACACAACATTATTTACGGGCACTGCTCTACCCAGGATGATTAATAAGATTATTTCCACATCTGGGCGGTGTTAATGGAAGAGTTAATTATTTGTTATAACTTTGATTAAATTGTTTACGGAGTATGACTTTAATATCAGCTCTACGACAGTGTCTGGGTAAATGGCACTCCTATTGGTTTCAAAGATGGTCTTGACCCACAGATGTGAAATCAATTAATGGCTTGTTCTCTCACTTTTACTTTAATGATGCTGGTAAGTTCTGACCAGCATATGAAAGGAACTTGAATCTCGAAGAAGTCCATGACTTTACAGCTTCTCATAATGAACACATTTTTGATGGTCAGAAGATGCTTTTTCACTGAGCCATCATCACATGGAGGCACACCACTGAGGCAAGAAATCTAAGAAAATAAAAGTCTACTCATATATTTTCTTTCTTTTTTTTTTTTTTCTTATCCACTACTGTCAGCTGCACATTTGGCAGAACTGTCTTGTTGGGTGAATGGTTCAGACAAAGACACCATTCTGATACTGCTACAGGGTATAGGAGACAAATCTTTTTTTAGAGGTCTTTGGTTTTTTAGGGGTCTTCGGACTATATTGCTCTAAAGCAGAACTTCTGAAACTCCTATTAACTAAGTAGGCTATCTAGCAATCTACCTCATTGTTTTAGAACATATCAGTGTAATGAGAGCTGCACTTAACTACAGACACTTCTCAGCAAATATCGTCTATTTTAAGATTACCTTAAGAAATATACTTTAAGAATATAAAGAAAATTAATGAGAATAAAAGAAAATGAAAAGAACATAAGAAAAAATATTTTTAGTGTATTTTTCCTGATTCAGGGAATTTAAAACTACATCTTTTTTAAGGCACTCTTTGATTCATTAATTCAACTACGTGTTCTCAAATATAAAGCATAAAAATTTCAGTAGCTTCCTAGCTGAGGATGACAGGAGTAAGGACATCCTACCAGGAGCAACGGTATTTTGTTTGCAATTTCAGGTTTTAGGTTGGGAGTTATGTGGATAACCAGTACCCTTGGTGGCTGGAAACAAGGATGATCTCAGGTGTGGGACTGAGTCATGGAGCAGACAGGCAGTCCCAAGGCCTAGGGCAGCAGCTGAAAGAGGACATTAATTCAAGATGAAATCTGTAATACCATGACCAAATCATCAGGGAGTGCACTCTGTAGGATTCATCTTTTACCTAACAATTACAGGTAATAACAGAGCATTTAAAAGCATATAGGTATTTTTATAAGCTTCCACCAGAATTATTTCACTCCTTAAGGATGAACAAACTTCTCCCTGTCTGTTGAAGATCAGTAAGCTGACTGTTTCTGACATGAGACAGTCCTGAGCCTGTATCCTGTATCAAAGCTGCTACAGTGTTAAAAACTAGCCAGATCATTCCAACTGTTAGGTATTCTCAGGAGCAAACTGTGTGATATCCATGTGCCGGTTTGTATGCTGGTATGCCGGTCTTCAAACCTTCAAGAGTCTTCAGTCTTACAGAGTATGTAAGTCATGATCCCTCCTGCTCCCTTCATGCCCACTGCATGAGTTTGTGGGATGGAAAAATGTCTCGCATCAGCCAGACTCTCTCCTGATGCCAAAATCCCAGAATCTATATTCTTAGCAGATTCCAGAGGAGAAAGGAAGAATGGCAAGAAGTAAATATCCATAAAGGCAATACATTTCAAAGGACTGCAGTGGGGGGAAGTCACTTTCTTTTTTACTTTCAAGTGGCTGTTTATATGTGTATTAACTTCATGAAAGACCTTCAGGAGCTGTTCACACTTACTGAGTGATGGGTTTCATAATCCCCAAAGCAAATAAGAAATGTGGAAGCCCTTATCACCAGTGGAAACCCTTCCGGAGGGCTCAGTAGTGGTAGGGTGGTCAGAAGCAGTATGGATGCAATTACAGATGGGACGGAGGCAATGTGAGAATGGCGGTACACATCCTCAGTACACTGAGGCCACAGATGCAGCTTGAACTCCGGTGGTGTGGGCTGCGATGACAGATGACACTTAATCTGCCTTAGCAGTGTCATAACAAGCCTGGATGCAATCTGCTCCTTAGTTACGCTTTCTCGGTGTGGAGATGACTGTACCTCTGGATTTCTTGTCTGCTAACACGATCAGCTTCCCAGGCCATCTGAAAAAAACACTGTTGAGGAGGTGTAAAGAGATGGCCTTCTGGATATCTGCAGCATACACCTCAGCCTCATTAGGGGCACAGAGTCTAGTTGGAGGTCAGTGATGAGCGGTGTTCCCCAGGGGTCAATACTGGGTCCAGTGCTCTTCAATATATTCATCAGTGACCTGGATGAGGGGATAGAGTGCACCCTCAGCAAGTTTGCTGACGACACAAAGCTGGGAGGGGTGGCTGACACCCCGGAAGGCTGTGCCGCCATCCAGAGAGACCTGGACAGGCTGGAGAGCTGGGCGGAGAGGAACCTTATGAAATTCAATAAGGGCAAGTGTAGGGTGCTGCACCTGGGGAGGAATAACCCCCTGCACCAGGACAGGTTGGGGGCTGACCTGCTGGAGAGCAGCTCTGAGGAAAGGGACCTGGGAGTCCTGGTGGACAACAGGATGACCATGAGCCAGCAATGTGCCCTTGTGGCCAAGAAGGCCAATGGCATCCTGGGGTGCATCCAGAAGAGTGTGGCCAGCAGGTGGAGGGAGGTCATCNCACCTGATCACCTCCTGAGGTATCCTCATCCTTTCCAGTCCTCTCCTCATGATATTCTGCTCTGTCCATAGAGGGTTGCCCCTCTACTTCCTAGAATAAAAGGATTTTGTCTGTGGAGTGATACCATAAATCAGTCATTGCCCTTGTCTGGTTTAATCTATCAGGTAGAGTTAAATTCAGTTCTTCTGTCTTTTAGAGGCAGAAAAGTCTGGCCTACCAGTGACAGTAAATCCTGGTCTCAAATTTATGAAAATATGAAACAGTCTAAACATTTTGCTATTGTCTGTGTGAATGGGTGGCTTACTGAAGAAATGGTTCAAATGTCTCAGTAACACTGGACCAAGCATGTTATGCAGGCATTAATCTGTTGTACTTTATATCATAAGAAATATTGCCCAAGTAAGGAACTTGACTACCACTTCTGACTTCTCATCAATATACAAATGAGGTTTGTCACACTTCTGGTCGCGTTTTCTGGTTTTATTTCAGAATGAAACACTCCTGCAATCTGAAATGAAGTTACAATATTTTCTCATTTGTCTTTAAATATATTCCCCTATGAAAAGAAGTGCATTCTCTAATGTTCAGATTCTCAAAAAACTCAATTGAGCTTTAACCTTTACTATCTGCTGTGGTTTAGTCAAGATTATAATTTGTATAGCCTTTTCTTAATGATGCAGAAGAAAACATTTATAAAATTTTCATTTTAGGCAGACTGTTTGAAGTTGCAGTTCATAAATGTCCAAACGAAAATTACTTGATAGTACACGAGAAGATGTTAGGAAAAAAAAACTCCACAAAACCAAAGAATGTCTTGTTGAGCACTTTTCTCTTAAATTCCTGAAGCATAAGGCATCCTAGACGGATCCATTCAGCAAAACCCATGCTCCTGTAAGGTTTTATGACCCTTCATCCTTTCGGAAGGCTGCCTTGTTTGGTGTGTACATCCTGCGTGGGCAAGCTGAAAGTGTGTATAAAGGAGGCATGTCACCCACACTTGATATTACAGCTCATCTACTTCATTTTCATCTGTGCAAATTCTACCCACTTAGGCAATTGCTACATATACACCCACTCAACTGCTTGCAATAGAAAGAATGCTATTATTACAGCATTTAACTGAAGTAATAACTAGAGCAAGGTCGCCTAACCTCTTGACAATCAGGACCTGAAATATATTACAATGTTTATTTTGGGATTCAATGGTGAATATGGTCTATAATGCTTCAAGTGGTGCAAAATCGTTCAGGAGCAATGGGACCACCAATTAGACTGCTCTGAAGTGGAGACCTCAGTCCTGGCTGTAGTCTAGCCATGGTACAAGCTGTACAGCACCACGTAAAAGAGAGTGTCTAATGAGATAAGGTCATATTTTACTGCATCTATATGTACATGAATTTAGAAAATAACCATGTATTCAGGTGCACATAATAGTTAATAGATATGTAATTTGCATACACGTCTGTCAGTAACATCACCACAGGGCAAGTACATTAAATACACTTCAGTCCTGCTAAAAGATGGACACTTATGGTCATCACTAATATTTTGACTGCTCACACCAGCACTGGGCTTGGTTCATTCTGCCCAGAACGACGCAGAGTTATCAGAGAAACTATGTACGCGTGGTTTTGCTGAGGTACCACGTGGGTGTTGCAACCCAGAAAACAGCGTGTAACTACTGCAAACATTTCTGAACCTCTGTGTGTAGTTGGGGTGTATCTTTTTTCCTCCCCCTTTGAACTTTCTGACAGCAGGTTGTGACACGATTGTCATGGTCTAGAGGCAAAGCTGAAGCATACCGAGCCTAGAAGATATATGCAGGTCTTGATTGGCTTTACCAACTGCTTATTGAGCTTTTAGCCATTGATGCAAAGGCTAAAGAGTCCACTGTGAAGCTGGATTGAATGGGGGGAAATCACCAGATATATTTCTGATCTGTATCTAGGCTGACCTATTATGAAACAAAAAACCTGCAATGTGCTTCTGTTCAAAAAGTGTGTCACCTTTTAATTTCTAAATATCTGCAAAGACTCTGTCCTCTCTATAGACTATAACTTCTTGCAATATATAGCATTGATCAAACTTCAACTAAGCAGAACAACTCATTCTATTTCCCCTACCTCCAGGCACAAAAATAGCTCAAGGCTATCAGTGCAGGCATTGAAATTTTATGGCAACTGATGAATTCCAGGAGACTGGAGGGAGAGAGAAATGCAAGGAACTGGAGGTTGTGGGAAGAAAGGGCGCTGGTTGTGAAACATCAGTGGGGTTTTACAGATATAAAGGTGGGTAAGAAGGCTGGGGAGCAGCCTTTTTTTAAAAGGAGACAAGATGGTTGAAAGAGCTGGGAACGGACAGTGGCATTTCCAGATAATGATGGTGGGGAGAGTCAATAGTGTTTTGGGTCAATGAAAGGATGCTGGGAAAGGTGCACCTAATCAGAGAGAGAAGCTTTCTTTGGTGACATTGTGATAAACTGGGCAAAGAAATTATAAGCCCAGGTGACAGAGACAAGGCGGGAGTTGTTCAAGTGAGATGGATTGATGTTGAGAACAGAAAGAGAGAGATGTGGAAAGGAGACAGAGAATCTCAGCCTAAGAACTAGTTCTGGGAAAAAAGAATTGGGAGTAAGAATCACACAGACTGAGATCAGATAAGAAAGACAGGGAGTGAAGGAAAATGATGTGAACGTCAGTAGAGTAGAGCTATATTGGAAAAGAATGCAGAGGACACTTGCAAAATATTAAGGTATAGAGAACCAAGAGACAACAATACCTGCTAGAGACCATTTTTCTTTATAAACTGGAAGAGACCCAAAAATTCCTGATGACTTGTCACATCTCTGTTACCAAAAAATGATCTGCTGAAAACCATTAATAAAGTATGCATGACAAGAAGGCAGGAGGAAAACCCATCATATAGTGAAGGGTGACACTTCGTCAAGTGGCAAACTCCAGCTGCAGTGGTTAGAAGGTCTCCAGCCTTGTGGTATGAGAACCACTGGCCCTGACAGTAACTAGACCCTGAAACTGAAGCCAGCTCGCCTACATCAACAGCTATGAAAGAGAAGATTAATGAGACTGAGGATATGAAAAAGAAATGGTGAGACTTGAGTGGCAAAGCAGCCTTGGCTCTCATGATCTTGTGTATGTTAAGAGGGATGGCTTACACAGAGTACTGCATCTGGACCAAGGAGCTCTTCCTGGAGCTAGGACGAAGTACTCGGTGCCCTTCTGCTTCAGGGTAAACGAACTGAGTTAGTTTTTAGAAGACAAAATATTAATGTCAAGGGATTTTCTGTTTTTCCTCCAGGTCAGCAATGATATTTAAAAGAACAGGCTAAGGCTGAGCTCTGCCCATTTTACATAGGCAAAAAGCAAATAAGCTTTCACACATAATGTCCATATTCCCCTTCCTGGGCAATATAGCTCATCACACCATCTACAGCCAGCAAATTCCATCCATCTAACAGCATTCCAAGAATGTTATTGGGTATGTTTCCTTCAGGATCTAAGGAAAAAGCATTATTCTTTATCTGCGCCTTTTTCTTCACCTGCATCAGTGAAACATCTCTCCTAGAAAACAAAAACTAATTATTCTTTGTCTTAGCTCCCATCTCTACTGCTTCCAAGAGTGCTTGCAAACAATCCCACAGTGGTGGTACTATCCTGATTCACACATTTTATCATTGGTGATTGATATCTGTAGAATATCAATTCTAAAGGAAAAAAAAAAAACCAAAACGCTTCAAGTTCAGCTTGTTGTGACTCGAGACGTCCAAGACAGACACCTCTTCCCATCACTCTGCAACATTACTGGCTGAAATAAGATCCAGTGTGAGGCCCACGAAGGCCACCACTTGCTCCAGTAGCAATTGCTAATCCTGTCTAGGTCCTGGTTTTCATGCACAAGCAAGTATTTAGAGACAGGAGGCAAGCCTGAGGCAAATTTTTTGAACCAGGACCAAGTAATCAGTTTGTTTTAGGTAAGGAACTTTCTAGCCTCCAAGCACAAATGGTCACTTTACGTTAAGCATAGAATCATAGACTCATAGAATCGTTTAGGTTGGAAAAGACCATTAAGATTGAGTCCAACCATCAACCTAATGCTGCCAAGTCCTCCACTAAACCTGAGTCCACATCTATCTGTCTTTTAAATGCCTCCAGGGATGGGGACTCAACCACATCCCTGGGCTGCCTGTTCCAATGCTTGACAACCCTTTCTGCGAAGACACTTTTCCCAATATCCAAACGAAACCTCCCCTGGTGCAACTTGAGGCCATTTCCTTTTGTCCTATCACTTGTTACTTGAGAGAAGGGACTGAACCCCACCTCTCTACAACAACCTCCTTTCAGGTAGAGAGTGATAAAGTCTCCACTCAGCCTCCTTTTCTCCAGGCTAAACAATCCCTGTCCCCTCAGCAGCTCCTCATGAGACTTGTGCTCTAGAGCCCCCCACCAGCTTCATTGCCCTTCTCTGGACATGCTCCAGCACCTCATGCCTGGGACCACTAACTTTCTGTAACCTATTTATTGCAACTTCCAAATAGCAGTAGAAATTATATTACTTCTCTCGTAAACAGATTCATAACCTCTTTTTTCTTGCTAGAAATCTTATCTGAATATAAAACGTGCTATAGACTGGCCACTAACACTCATTTATTCGGTGCTTTGACTGACCTTTAACTGAGTTGTTTTTCTCCCTTCTTACCCTCAAAATTGCTTAACATTTGAAATTTCATTTTGCTAGGTTAAAAAAAGCGCCACATGCCTCTGTCTTATTCTCCTGAAACAAGCTAATGCATGTCTGTCATCCTTTGGACTCTTTTCTGTTCTTTCAGTCTAAATTAATCTGTATAAACAAGAAGGAAATAGAATTAAATACAATATTTCAAAGAAGATCTCAGTAATGCCTTTTACGTTGGCTGTAACACTTCACTAATCCGACCAGGAATTCTTGTAAGATAAACCCTAAGGTTATACTTATCCCTTCCATAGCTTCATCCCATTGGCAGGATTGCCTGGCAGGATCTACAATTAGAAAATCAAACATGAGTTTACCGTTCCTCCACATCTCGAAATACTATTTTTGTTAACACATATTGGTCTGGAACACACCGTGCAGTGCAAAATACAGAAGACTCCTAATTGTTCCTATTTTCTCAAGTATAGGTGCTAAATTTGCTATTCTTCAGTTATCTGATATTCTTAACTTCATGAAACTACTAAAAACCCCTTAGTATTGGGCCTGCAATTACATCTGCCAGACGTTGTTCTTGTGTAGATTGAGAAAACCAACTGGTTCTATCCTTAAAATTTCTGAACCTTGATTTTTCATTCCAACTTTGTAATTTCTGCTTCTTCATCTTTATTATCAATCTACCAGTGCTCCACCTCATTGCCTTTATTTCAAATTAGAGATAAGTACTTTTTCAGACCTCTTAATTTTTTATTTCTAGCTCACCTTCAGTGGTTGCTACATTTGTTTGTATCTGAAGGTAGAAAACCTTAACTGATATTTTTTCCCTGTGTTTAACATATACTCCCGATTCACAAGGCACAGATTATTATTATATCAATCAGTTCCTTTTGGTCCATTTCTCATAGAATATTTATATTCACGATAATACACATTGTATACTAGGCATTTATACAATTATCTAGGAACATTCTTTCTAAAATTTTGGCACATTATTTCATCTGAAAAATCCAGACTGTTGAAATTTTGCATCTCTTTCTTTAATATCTTTTCAAACTCTCCTAGATTCAAATGCCTAAATTCTGATTTCACATAATGTTGAATTCCTCAGAGTACTTTTATCCATCATTAGAAATCTCCTTTTGTATTCAGATCTGCTGCTGAAGGCCCATACCAGATTCCTAAAAATACTCTGAAAAAGCCTCATACCATTCTTCAAGATGACTCTAAAAAAAAACAAATGAGAAGGAAAAGCAAAGACAGCAATGCAATTATTTTTTAACATACAATCGTAGTCAGTACTCTACTCCAATGCATTTTTCAATATCCATGTTATCATGATTGTTGTTTCATTATAGTTCTGTTCTTCAATTGCGGTTTTAGTTCTTTCATTTCTACCCCAATTCTTTGCACAACAGTACATCATCCTGCAAATACAAGGAAAGGAAACACATGCAAACGAAATACTTTATTTTGGCTATATTTGGTGTTGGCCAGTAAGCATAATGTACAACCCTTTCTAAATGTACTTTTACTGCTTAAAAGACTTTATGTCTGCGTTCTCTTGACCTCTCTACTAGCAAAACCCCTTTTCCAGTGATTATACTGCTTCATGCTAGGCAAGGAATACCAAGTTTTTCCTAAATGTCTTCCCTCATGAGAAAGGCTGTTATTGAGTAAGTCTGCCTTGAGCCACAAAAGCCAGAAGCCAGCAGAAAAGCATCACCTGTGGATCACTTCCCCTAAACGCCAGCTACAGCACAACGTACGTACGGGAAGAAATGTACTGCAGCCACGCGTTTTATTTCATGGGAGCAACACAAGGGCTGCAACTGGGATGAATGTGGATATAAGAGGAGGCACTCAGTTTGGAGCACTGCTTGCCGTCTTCAGCATCTTTTGAAGAGCGGGTGGGAAGCCAATCTGCTTGTGTCAGCTGAAATCAAGACTCTCAAGTTTCGAGACTCTCGCTGTTGAAGAATCCTCTTTGGGAATAAATCCTGCCAGACAAGCATTGCAAATCTCCTTTACAGTATTATTGAATATGCTCACTTGGTCCTATGAGCATTTTCAAGTTTGGGTGAATCTTTCTAAAAGCAGTGTCATGCCGTGGACAGCAGCGGGTGGACGATTCCGCCTTCCTTCAGGGCCTGTTTCAGTCCTGAATCAGTATGCACCGTCCTGGAAGAGAGCAACTCCCAAGTTCTCTCTCAGAAGCCTTATCATTCTTAGGAAGTTGACTCTAGTAATAGAGAACTTTTTTCTGATGTTCACCTGGGAAACTAGATTGTGGGTTCCTCTCTTCTTCATTTCAAATCACTGTTATTCCTCAATTTCTTGTTCCGTTATCAAATCAAACGATGAAATTCTATCACCTGTCTTAAACAAGTCAGATTCATCCTTTTATGAAGTTAGAAATTGGTACCTATTGGTGTTAGCAGTCTAAGTATGACCTCTGTCATATTGGCCCGAGGGTGAACAACAGTACAGCACAAGGGTATTACATTTCAGGTTTCCTCTGCTTAATTTAGCCATAACAGCACAGTCTAGCTGCCCTCTATTCAATTATACCCCAAGTCTGTGTGACACCCGGTTCTCCTAAGTTTTTTAAAGAGATCCTTTCCTTTGCAAAACCATTGTACGTCCTCAACTCGGGACTCAATGCTGCTGTTTGAAAGTTTCCTTAATCAAGGCACGCAGGAATTGATGGGAGGCATGTCCCGGGGAGGCTCCGTTCTCCCAAGCAGAGCGCAGGTGTCGGAGCCTTATAAGCGGTGATGGGAAGCCGTGGGGGAACCCACGCAAACACTGAAACCCACTACCCGCAGCAGTTTTAAATCCCATCTCCCTGTGGGATGTGCTGGCGGAAGGGCCCGGCATTTTGAAGTGGCTGGAAAGACTCCAGGCTGAGCCGCAGACTCCCACCCCCGGCTGCGGCCACAGCCAGGTCGCCCTTAAGCCCCGGTGCTCCCGAGAAAAAAGCCTCCTCGCAGGCTTCTTCGTGGGAAACTCTCCCCCGGCGCCCACGAAGAAGTGGGAAGGGGCATCCCGGCCTCCGCCGCGGACGGGGAGACCCCGGAGCGGGGGGGGCGGGATCGGCCGCTTTCCCGTGTCCCGGCGGAGCAGAGGGCAGAGGGTGCGAAGCCACCGACGGCTCCGCGCTTCTCCCGTCCCCTTGCGATGGGAAGCGGCGCCTCCCTCCCGCTCCTCCCGCCTCTCGCCGCCGCCGCCGCCTCCCAGTCCCGGGGATTTATTATTTATTTTTAACCGGTGAAGAATTACAAATGGAGATTTGGGCG
>VXBO01013698.1:0-33273 GCA_013400135.1 Rhinoptilus africanus
AATTCATTGGCCTTGAATTTTGAAACTGTAGTCTTACAAGTTTGCTTTCAAAATATTTTAAGTGTTTTTCTTAACAGTACTACCATAGATGAGTGTTGACTTAATGTATGCAGCTCTTTATACTATTCCTGCAGTGTTTACTATTACTAGTGTTATAAAAAGATGATATACATAGCTACAGCATTGTACAGCATATAAATTAATGCTTATGTTTCATTTGATGACTGTGTCACTTTGTCTTTCAGAATGTCTGCTTCATTTTTCCTCAGTTTTTGTATCAGTTCTTCTGTGGGTTTTCACAACAGGTTAGTTGTTCTTTTCCCCTCACTAACACATTTTCTCTTTGGTATTTTTTTAAAAAATTGATCCTTTAACACTGTGCCTGTTAAGCTGAGAAAAATTCTAGGTTACTTTACACATTGTGAAAAGAAGGGTGTCACTTTTCGTTTATATGATTTTCAGTGGCAATTGCGGTTAAGTTACAGCAATTAATTTTATGAAATATCATGAAAGCAATGTTATTTTCAAAGTCAAAGAATACAAGAACCCAAAATTTGGAAATGACAATGCAAAGTGAAATGTCTGTGGGAAATGCAGAGTCTGTTAGGTTTAAGCTTATTGAACATGGACAGAGGCAATCCTGAAAGATAAGTAATTGAACTGGTTGATAATTTTTAGAAATCAGAATGAAAATGGAAGAATATACCAGCTTTCTTTGGCATATACAGGTATGAATTGCAAAATTCAGACTAATAGTGGCATTCAGTTAGTTGAAAAAAATCCCCAAACCACGGAAAGGTAGAGGGAAAAGTGGACTGCTGCTCACCAGAAAAGTGCCGTCATTCAAGAGAACATCCAGTATTCCTCTTCCTAAATTTTTGTTTATTTACTTTTCCTCCTTGATCTCATCTAATTTGTGCAGAAAAATCCACCTTCTTTCTTCTGAATGAGGAAGTAAATAATAAAGGAATGAATGACTGGACTTAGACCAAAGGAGGATTACATTTTCAGGATTAAATTGGACAAGGGGAGGACTTAATTTGGAGAAAATAGTTCTGTTGCTTTGAATTTGTGGAATGTCTCAAAAGAAAACTCCAAGATGAGTAAAAATGACAGAACTATTTTTTTTTGTCTGTTTTGGTTTTAATTTCAAGTGACTGCTGAAGACTTTGTAGGTTTTTATCCAGCATTATTGGGATTTAGATATGAAAGCATGTGTTGATGAAAATTTAATTTAACTTCCTGTTACTTAAGTGGTAAATACAATTCTGAATCAGAAGGGGGGTTTGACAGCAATTTTTATGGCATAAATGAGCACCAAATAGGTTTTGGGAAATAAACAAATGTTTTTATGAGGTAATGTGATAAGTTTGAGGGCTAGTTAAAATGATGATACATACATGGAAAAATAATTCAGCGGGAAGAAGAATCAAAGACATATTGGGGTGTTTCTTTGTACAGCACATTGCAGTCACCCACAGCTGAAGAACTTCTGGAGTTCTCCTCCTTTCTCCGTGCATGTTTCCATGTTGTGTAGACGTGGAAGAGATAAAAGGGGGGATGGATGTGCCAGAGAGGAATTTCTGCCTCTACAGGAATCTGCTGTTGTTCAGTTTGGGTAGTTTGGAGTTGGTCTTACAGTTGAAATGATAGGAGGGCCCAATATATGGACCAGACTATTAAATGAATCTTTTAGCCGACCTTTTGTCCTCCAGATGAATGAGGTACAAGTGCAGAGTTGTGTCTTACATCACTTAGCAGCTGTTTGGGGATATTTGCCTCCATTCTGAAGGGATATAGTTTTGGTTTTTTCTGAAGAAGTTGACTCATTCATTTTAATTCAAGTGTCATGCGGTGGGTCATGTTTTAGAATTAAAATTAGATGATTTAACTCTTTTCTGTCTACAGACTTTATACGATACTGCATATCTAACACTGTACAATATCAGCTTCACTTCCCTTCCTATCCTCTTGTATGGTCTAATGGAACAACATGTCAGTGCAGACACACTCAAGAGAGAGCCTTCCCTATACAGGTAAAATTAATACATTGTGCCTGAAGGTTTCAATTGTGAGATCTGTTTCTGTTATAATCAAAGTTCTCAGGATTTCTGTACCACAAAGTTACGCTAGAACATCAGATACACTGCAGAAGAAGGGTTGAAGACCACATGCACAGTCTATAAACTACAATAGATACACATGTATTTTTACATGTGTATTTACATACTGCAATCCAAACCATTCATTTGCTGCATTAGTGAGTGAGAGCAATATAGAAATTACTGTTCTACATATGAAAATATGATTTATTTCAATATACTCTATTTCCTCCAGCCATGGGGAGCAGAAGTGTTTTAAAAAGAGAAGACGTACTGTTTCTTCTGTATACATTTTTTATTCAGAAAGAAAAGAGGAGTGAGCTGTACAATGTTATATCAAAGGATGTATTCTGCATGGTGTCCAGCATTGTCCTCTGCATGTTGTTGACTCACTTCTCGGCATTGCAGCTATGACTGGTTTACATTCATAGCCATTTGGAATACAGTCCTTACCAATTAACTGCACGTGGGCATCTAAACTAGAAATGGTGCCTATTTTTGATTCTTGTAGCTGCAAAACCAGTACATTTCAGAGAGTGGTAACAGTAGATAATTTGAGATTTGAGAGAGGTAATATTAGATGACCAAAGGTTAATCAATGCAGTGATGTGTTTTTACCTATGAAATTGAAGAGGAATACAAGGTATTACTGTTGAAACCCAACCCCCCCATTTTTATTTTTCTCTTCTATATTTTAAACACTTTCATCTTAGAGATGGTCATTCAGAGCACCTTTTTGGTTTCTGAAACCTAGCAGAGGTTATTTGATCACAAACATTTGGTTTTTGTTATCTAACATAGTCTATTGCTAAGCTGTTCGTGGCAATAGCACAGTTGTTCTAGGCCAGATGAGGCTACTGTTAGCCCCATATGGTTTTCACTGTATGTTGGTAGCTGCGGGGAGAAATTACTTCATATGGTCATCAGACAGGTTTTAAAGTGGATATGGTAAAAGTATGGGTTGGTGGTAAATGTTTCTGTAATTCAGGGTTTTCATTTAACTGTGTTCTGATTCACTCTGAGATGTCTTATGATGCCAGGTATATATACAGTCATTCTGTGTGCAAGTACTAAAGTTGTAATATTTAAGTTTTTCTGTAATAAGAAAATGCATGCTAGTGAGCAGTACTATTGTTGACCAATCCCTGTATTTTTTGTGTGAAAACATCCAAGAAATTGTATTTAACCTAAAGCTTCAGCTCAACTGCAAAATTCTTGTTTTGCATGTTCCACATAAAATTAATATCTTGGTTTGTTGCAATATTCTGTATAAAAGTACACCAGGGAAATAAAGCAAAGTCTCCAGAGACCTCTAGTGTTTCCATTTAAAGTCTACAGTGGATCATCACATGTACAGCAAATAGTGGAAAAAGATACCTTCTGTAGAAAGATTGAAAAGTAAATGGGTGCAGCACAGAAGAATTTATCATACGGTTGAAATAGGCAGAATTACAGGCAACAGTTAAAAGGATTTAGTAAAAATAAATAAAATTTTAAAAAAGAGGAGACATTCAGGAGGGCTTTGGCTATGAAGAGGTAGACAGTTATCATGTGAAAAATTGGTGGTTTTGCATGCATTCTCTAAATTGTTTTCCCTTCAGAAACCAACGAGAGTGACACCATTTGTCTAGGCTTTTTGAACATGGTGATAATGAGTCTGTATATCTTGTTTTACACAGAGATGTTGCCAAGAATGCTTTGCTGCGCTGGCGTGCGTTTATTTATTGGACATTCCTAGGAGTGTTTGATGCTGTGGTATTTTTCTTTGGTGCCTATTTCTTGTTTGAAAACACAATTGTGACCAGCAATGGACAGGTTAGTGTTGGATTTGATCAGTCAATCAAAGGTAATTTTTTTTCATGTCAGGTATGCTATGAACATAGTTTTAATTGTTTCCTTCAAGATTTCCAGCACAGATGATAACGGTTTTATGAGTTATGGTGAGATAGATGGGTTATCTGCTTAGCAAAGTCTGAACTGTGCAGCAGGAATTCTGTGTATCAATAAACAGAAGCATAGGACTAGATACAACTTAAGAGAAATTTGTATTGTAAATTCCAAGTATTTCTTCAGAATTTACGTAGTAACTTTTCTGTTTCATGCCTAACATGCATCTGATGAATATCTGATTAACGTATCAAAAGACTGTTGGTAGAGTAGTTGTGAATGATCATAAAAGAGCTTAAATATAACAAGCTTTTTAATATTTTAATTACTTTTTACATATGGCAGCTTAAAATAATCTATCTCTACTTGCTTTGCAATCACATGAATGCAAATTTTAAGAACTTTTGCATTTTATTTATTTTACCCATTGATATTTTGGTCTATTTTATTTGTGTGCTTTTTTTTCTTTTTGCTACTTGCTTCTCTTCCTATCCTCAGCTAATGACAACCAGCACTCACATGGTAAGACTACTGTGGATTTGTCATGATATCCATTTCATCTTTCACTGTTCTTTAACTCAACTGTTAAAGAGCAGTTAAATATTTCCTATAATTATTTCAAAATATCACTTAAACCTATAGATAGAAATGTTCTTTGTTGCTACTTTATAAGTACTTAAAATATAAAGAACTTGTATAGAATATAAGGTATGTTAAGGTATATGAGGTGTGGCAAACAGCCATGAACTTTAAAAAACAAGTAGGCTTTTTGCTTCCTTGTGTTTTGTTATTTTGTTCTATGCTTTTCTGTAACTTACATTTTGTTGCTGACTCTCTCTGCTATAGAAAATTTGTTACAGTTTATGCTATAAAGTGCTTGAATGGCTTTAGAAAAGACCTTCAAAATGAGAGAAAATAAACTGGGCACAATTTTGTTGCCTATATGTAACGTACGTATAAACAAAACTAAGATGTCAAAGATTTATCTCTTATTAATTATTCATGATACTACTTTGTGTATGGTGCTCTGCTTTGGATATGACATGGTTGGTGGTGTAAAAACATATAGTCAGAGACTAGCTACACAAGGAACGTAAGAAGAAAAGAAGGCACTGTTGAAGTGATTGCAGATTCTAAGAGTCATCTTAGTTTACCCATATAATAAAATGTATTTCCTGTGTGATTTTTTTATTTTAATATTTGATGCAGAGTGGATTAAATAGGAATACAGAAGATACAACAAATACAGTTGCAGGAGGAGGCAAGGAAGTCTTGGATAGGCTGGGAACAGAGTATAGAAAAATTTTTGTTAATAAACAGACTCACAGACAACTTTGTCTAGCATATCCCTGAGGATGGAGATTTGGTAACCTTCATGGTCAACTTATTGCAAGATTTTTCTGCCTTCATGGTGAAAAAATTTTTCCTAATACCTAAGCAGAATTTTTCTTGTTGCTGAAGAGAGGTCTGATACAGTTCTTCATCTTTGTAATTGTTCTTCAAATATTTGTGGACAACTATTAGGTTGTTCCTTAAGTTCCCTTCCACCAGACTAAATAAGTCATTCATCTTCTCTTCACAGGGTAGCTCTAGACTACTAACCATCTTGGTTGCCTGCCACCTGATCCTTTCCAATTTTTTTTACATCCCTCCTGAACTGAGGGGCCCGACACTGGGCATGGTGTTCCGGGTTCAACCTCACTATAGCTGAGTAGAGGGGAGTGATGCTCTTTCTTGATTCAGCGGCCATGTTCCTCCCAGTACAGCTCAGTTTGCCCTTTCTCTTATTTATAGAGAGAGCACAGTGTAGGCTTGTATTCAAGCTGGAGTCTACTGTAACCCCACTGCAACTTCCTTTTCAGCAGGGCCATTGCTCAGCCAGTCAGTTCCAATATATGGCGTTACTCCTGCAGAGGTGTAAGACTTTGCACTTTTCTTTATTGAACTTCCTAAGATATCCGTTATCCCACTTCTCAGATCAATAGAGGCCCTTCTGGACTGGGACTCTGCCATTCATTATGTCAGCCATTCTCTATTCTTGTACCACCTGGCAGTTTGCTCGTGATGCTCTCTGTGTCACCACCCAGGTCACTGACAGAGACACTCATCAATATCAGCCCCAGTGTCAGTCCCTGGTGTAGTTCACTGGTTACCACCAGCCAACCAAACATCAAGTCACTGATGACTAAACTTTTGAGTCCATTGGTTCAGCCATTTTTCAACTCAGGTAGTAGTCTGTTTACCCAGCCTGGGCTGTCTGAATCAAGTGTCAAATGCCTTGTGAAATTTAAAATAGGTCACATCCACTGCTCTCCCTCCTTAACAGCTCCTTAACCTGTTGCTTCTACACTGTTAGCTGTTCCTCTCCTTCCCAAGCTTTGCTGTAAATGCAAGGAGCAGGCTTTGCTCTTGAAGACTTAAAATCCAGAAAAATGTTATACTTCAGTACTGTATTTAACACCTTGCACTAGGAGCCTTACCACTCCATCAGTGGACTTGCATTTTCCCTTTGAAACTAAGATTCCTGTAAATATCCTTTTTGTTACCCTCAACACCCCTCACTAATCTTAGTTTGAGCTGAGCTTCAGACTGTGTGATTTTGTTCCTTGGTACCCAGGTAATGCTTTTACTCTACCCATTTGCTGCCTGCCCATATTGTTATCTTTTGTATGCTCCCACTTTGCTTTGTTCATTGAGAGACATCCTGCTTGGCCAACTGGGTCTTCTGCTGAAATTTCATGTCTTCCTGCAGAAAAGCGTTCACGGACCTAACCATTTTTCTCCTTCAAAATCATTCAGCTCTCTTGGGCACCCTCCTCTTTCGTGGGTGCAATGCTCTGTATAAAACAAAGTCTCTTCTCCTAAAATACAACATTTCTCTGGATCCTGAACTTGGTCGTCTCATAGCTGCTGCCATCAACACAATCCTCTGTGACCATATTCACTACCAATTCTTCCCTCCATCAGCATTAACGATCATTTCTGCCCACTTGAAAAGCTGAAGTGTTTTTATTTCATGATGCAGGTGGGGAGAAAATCAACCCCAATTCAAAAGTGTTTTATCTTAAAATGTACGTAGAACATTTATGTACTTACACGGCTTTGATGGTTATCACATTCTTTCTTGTACTGTTACTCATTTGTATAACGTGCTGTTGAACCTCCAAGAAATCGTGGAAAACCAAGGACAGCAGAGGAAGGAGACAGAAAAGATGATGTTCAAGAAGATTGATTAAATTATTGCAGTTCATTTGTAAATCTAAGTGATCTGTTAACTGTGCTGTACTTCATTTCTACTAAGAAACATAACTGTGAGCTTTAGGTTGAGTGCATCGACTGTGTTTTTTCTGTCTGTATGACATCTGAGGTGTGTACACACAAGGTCGAGAGACCAAAACAATTTGTACTGGATAAATCATGTATGAATTCAGTGTTGTTGCTTAAGTATCAGTTCCTGATACAAAGCAATATATAGTTTTAAGAGGTTTATTCTGGACAATTCACAAAGTAGTGGGCAATATTACCTATAACTGCTTTGGACCATTTTTTATAGATGTTTGGAAACTGGACCTTTGGGACACTGGTGTTTACTGTGCTTGTATTCACGGTTACATTGAAGGTAAAGTATGCTGTATTTTATCCATTTAGACTTTCTTAAGAGCTTATTTTACGATTGCTGCTTACTTATAACAGTTTCTCCCTATGCCCATACGTTGTTGTATTAGTTTAAATACAGATTTTGCTATCTGTGCCTTCTTAACTGTGCTCAAAATTGAAAAACGTTTTTTAGCTAATTCTGTGTAGCATCCTTCCCTTTTTTCAAAGGGTGTCATTTTATTTCATCTCCTGCTGAGTATTCTGTTGCTGCTAGATAGTAATAACACCGTATAATCTCATTTGGGTTTTTTTCAGCTTGCACTAGATACACACTATTGGACGTGGATAAATCACTTCATGATCTGGGGATCACTGGCATTCTACATTATCTTTTCTCTGCTCTGGGGAGGAATTATTTGGTATGAACCCTATTATAAGTTGCATCACAAATGTTATTTCAGAAAGTTGTTATGTATTTCACTTTTTTGTCCTAAACAGAATTAAGTTTAGCTTTTATGTATTGCAGATCTCCCAATAGCAGTCACATTTTAAACACGTGATTAATGGTACTTACAGAATACTGAGCTCCTCTTTCACTGAATGGGTGCTAAAATACTCTCAGAGAAGACTGTGAAGAGAAGAATATCAGACCTCAGGCTGCCACTGGGGCCATCTCAGTAGTATCAGTCAAGGGTTGGTTCAGGCAGCTGAGGCTGGCTGGCTCAGGCAACATGTCACAGAGTAGGTCACGTCTATGCGGCTCGGGGCTAGACACCCACCTGGTCAGCTTGTCTTGGGGGGAAGTAGCTGCAGCCGTCTAAACTACGGCCAGGGAGTGGAACTAACACTGAAGTTGTGTGGATGACCAGCAGTCCTGTGTCTTATTTGCTCCCTTATTTATCAAAGTAGGTTTACTGTAGATGTCTGAGCACCTACACTGTTGGTAAGAAGCTTTTTAAGAATTAGTGTCACTTTTGTACATAGCTGATTGGAAATAAGCATTGTGTTTTTTTCTATTAAATTTTTTCTATTAAAATTTCTGTTTACTTGAAACTGAAGTTTTTGGGAAGGAGAGCAAGTTGAAACAGGTTCAAGTTCTTACTATGCCTGATTGCCAACAGGAACTTGAATTTGTATTTATCATCTGTAGATAGTGCCCAGATATCTTTTCTGACCTCTTCTTCTGGAGCTGTTCTACTTCGTCTACATAAGTAAATGTCTTGAGGGACCAAAGAGAAAGCAGATGCTAGCTGTTGCATGGTGATTAAGGTGCCATTTAGTTTGGAGTAAGGATTTGTATTTCAGTGTGTCCTTTGCAAATTAGTAACTACCTGTCAACTCCTTGGATATTCAGTAACTGCCTTTTTTTTTTTTCCCCCCAGTAAGATCAGATCTCAGTTTATTCAGCCTCAGAATGAAAACAGTTTACAGAAGTGACATTTTCCCTGCTAGCATTTTCTAGCCAGCCTTGCTGTGTATTAGAGATGTGACTATTTACATGCAGCAGCGTCTTTTAACTTGATTACCTTTTTAGAATGCAATGCCTTCTATCAAATTTTGGAAATCAGCAGGAAGATGCCTTCCTGGTAAGGGGGCTTTACACTGCAGTGTTGATACAAACTGTGCATTGATCTTTGCTGTCAGTAAACATGGCCTCTGGTTCCTATTACCATACAGTGATGGCATTTTAATGACCACACACTGCCATGGAGATACAGGGAAACATGGAAGTGAAGGCAGTGAAAGTGAGGGCAGATAAAAATGTGGTGAACAGTTTCGGGAGCATAACATGAAACCATCAGAGATGCTTGAGGGAGCTTGAGAGGTATGGAAAAAGATGTGATCAACGAGCCTTACTCTGAGGATACATACAAATGGGTGTGTGTTTGAGAAGGGGAGGAAAGTAATGGGTGGGACACTGAGAAAGAAGGGGGGAGGCAGCAAGGGGGACAGCATGGTGTTTTCTGCAGCGTTTTTCAGGCTAAGGGAAGGTAGCTCTCTCTAGTCAGCGAATGTTTGGATCTCCTTTTGAGAAAACGGGGACAGATGAACAGCCACAAACTAGGAAGTTGACCCTGAAGTATTTAATCACTGTCATAATTTTTATATTTAACACTGCCAGTCTTTCTTTTGTGTACTGAAGTGTAATATCTGTTTAATCTTTTTCCTACTAGGCCTTTTCTCAATTATCAGAGGATGTATTACGTGTTCATGCAAATGCTGTCTAGTGGTCCTGCGTGGCTGGGCATAATTCTGCTCATAACTGTCAGCCTTCTTCCAGATGTTCTCAAGAAGGTCTTATGCAGACAGTTGTGGCCTACAGCAACAGAAAGAATCCAGGTAAAAATGTTTTTCATTGTGAAGTTAGTTTTTTGTATCACAAGACTCTAATAATTATACCTCCTATAAGCTTAGAGACAAGTTTAGAACAAAGATTCCCTACCTGTGGTGTCTGTCCCTGCTCGTACACCAGCCGCTTCTGAGCGGTATGGTGAAAGATGCTGCCTGTTTTTTACATGGTGGCATTTACCTGAACCCTGGGACGACCCCTGTGCCTCCCTACCAGCAACCACGGGGAAATCAGCTGATGAGGATGGTGGGAAACAAGCATATTGCTCAGCATGATTCCTGACTTGAAGAAGGGGAAGGGGATTGGGATCTTGGTGAGGGTAACTAGGAGGTGCTTATATTGGCCTGGACGGCTGTTGTTCCTGCTGTTATGGAGTATTCAGAGGCACAGCCCACACTCCTGAATTGAAGCAATTATCTTTCACACCAAGTCATTCTACTGCAGAAATTAAACTCTAATGTGGACATTTTAGCATTTACCATGCAAGCTGAGCATAGTAATCTGAAATGGAAAACCAGCTAAAATAAGCTAAGCTCAACATAAAACCAGTAGGAAGGGAACATGTGATTTTATCGAAATCCCCTTTGAAGTAGGGATTTGCACCAGCATTTGCAATCCTATAGCAAGGGACTCTACAAGTGCATGTGTGTTTATTATTGAATAAATCTAGAAATTGTACACTGAAAATAAATGTGATGATTATATAGTATGTTGGTAAAGAATATGTAGTAAACTCACGCCAACAATTCATATTGCATGACCTGTGCAATATAATACTTCCTCAGCGAACTATTTTATACTGATGCTGTGCCCGTTACAAAACACCTCTATTAAAACTTATTCATATTCATTAATAATTTTTTCCTCTTTTATATTTCAACTTACATTTTGCCTGTTTTGATACATTATCTCTACATAAATGTGCCTTGCTGTGCCAGTGAGAAGAGTATTTTAAAATCTATTGTCACCTTTCTTCTGATAAGCCCAAAAGAAGAAACTATTGTGTAAATAAAGACTTGCTCTGATGAGGCTGAAAGGGAAGTCAGGTTTTGTGGGATGCATGGTACTACTCTGGGGCCATCAAATCAGCCTCAGGAGGAAATTTTTCCTGTATTTTTGATCCCAACAAACTTTCATCTATTATATGCATTAGAAGGTGATGGACAGTAGAGGCATTGAACCTGAAACTTAATGTTATTGCCCTTACCATTTTCAGCCCATCAGCCACCACTGGTAGGTTAAAATAATGACTTACCAGTTACTATGTCTGTAGGGATTAGTTAGCATTTTGGCATTTTGCTGTTTATTTGAGAAGATATTTTGCATTAAGAGGAAAGGAATTAAGGAACATTGCTTCCAAGGAAAGTAAAATTGCCCTTTTGGCACAGGTAAAAAAGTCTTCTCTCATATCTGCAAAATAAAACCCCTTGCCATTGTTTTATATTCCTTGAATGTACCATTGTGAAAATGCCCTACTTCAGGAGGCCAGGAAAGAATAAAGAATAGCAGAAAAGCATTCCCAGGCAGACCAGCATTTAGTGGTTTTCTATTTCCATATCTTTAATATAGATGTCTCTTTGCTGTATATGTTACTTGTGGAAGAAGATGATCTCAGTATAGGTTCTGCATGCTTTACTTGTAAAGAGACAGACCGAGGTTGGGTTAATGCAAAGAAACAAGCTAGCAAACACCACCCCCAAACAAAGGTATTACAGCTTTTCTTACAGACATTGTATGTTAGTAATGGAAAATGAGTCAATTGTAAAGCAGACTTTGGGCTTAACACTGGCAATATTCATTTTTTAATACTTAGTAGAAAATCTTTGAATTTTAACGAGATATATCCCTTGTGTTTCTTCTTCCCTCTCTTTGTTTCTCCCTGTCTTCCAATGTGCTTTGTCTATATAACTGCTACCTTGCTTTAAACATAAATGATGTGCACGGTTACTTCCTACAATCTTCTGGGGAAATCAGACTAAACATCAGTGCCTTTCTGTTGAGCAGTCCACCATCTTTATGCTTTCTCAGACTTCAAGCAGTCTAAGTTTCTAATGGAACAAAAGGTGACTTTTTTTCTGCCTTTCTGCATGCTTGGCCATTTCGTTCAAAGAACGGTACAAAGTTAATCATCAGAAGTTATTTACCGTACTCATTATCTCCATTTCTGATTCACGTCAACTATATTTGGAGGAATACTTTTTAGTATAGTTTTTTCCTTCTTCTGTTTGTTTACCTCAAAGATCCTGTGAATTGTTGTCACAATCCATTGCTATCACTATCATTTTTATCACTCTTGTTACTAAATTTTACATGATGTTTCTGCCTCAAGAATCTAGGATTCTTAGATCCTCATTTTAATCATTGGTCTGTCTGTAGGTGAATGTGTGGCATGCTTGCATTGTACCTGAGTAAATGGAATAGTTAACACACACAGAAGTGATAATTCTGAGTATGCCAATGGTACTAGCAGAACACAGAAAATGTGTTACTGGAAGCCATTTAAGCGATCTTTGGAATATATTAACAGATCTGCTCTTCTGTGACAGAAGAAAATGCAACTTTTAATTAAATAAGTTATTTCCAGCATGCATTTTGAAACTGAGCTTTCCTTATATTCTATTTTATGAAATTCTGTGCTCTTTCTGGAAAGAAAACAGCTCAAGATCCAGAACTATATACCATTTAATCTAATATAAAAGTAGAAGAAATGCTAGTTAATCTTGGCTTCCCTAGATTTGACCTAGTACTAGGAGACTGCTGGTTTCCATTGCGGATTTTAAATCATTATTTCTTAACTGGTTAAGATAAAATACACATTCCCCCTTTATTTATTTCCCCCACTCAAAAATATATAGTCAATAAAAATTACTACAATTATGTAAGTCATAGGGAAAATACATGAAGTTTTTTTCAGTATTGAAAATTCTGGCTAAAATTGGCCTTGAAGTGCCTTAGGATTGGTTTGAACTGAGCTTGTTAGCAATTACTTTTAAACCTACTGCATTCCTATAAGCTGTATTGCTTTTTTTTGTAATAAAGGGCTTCTGGAACAGTTGACAAGATTAACACAGGACCAGCAGCCACCCCACAGGTTACTGTGTTAGTTCTGCTCAGGCAGTAAGATCGCATAAAACCTTGGAAGCAATTCTTATGCTTCTGAGTTTTTCAGTTATTTGAGAGTCATTCCAGTGTGTGGTGGTGATTGTTAACCATCATTATCATGCAGAGGGTTTTAAATATTACAGATCTAGTTCTGTTTTGTTTGGGAGAGCTTTTCAGTGATATATATATATATATTTTTATATATATATATACACACATGAGCAAACACATACATATGTGTGTATACACATACATATATGTACATACAAGTATATATATGCATGTATATTTATATATATTTATACACACACATATGAACTGTTGTCTGTCTTGGGCTAAAACACTAATTCTGCAAAAGCTTTGGAGGAATCTGTTGTCTTTTAGTAATTTCAATCAAAATCTGCTTATGTCTCTCATACGTGCAGTCCCACTGACTCTTTGGCTCAATAAAAGAAGCTGAATTTTGTGCTTTAACTGGAAATTGTGCAGCTGTGGGGTTTCTTTCAGCCTCTATTTTTAAAAAGCAATAGGGTATTTTTGTACTACATCGAATCTACATTAATTGATTATGTTTCCTTTTTCTTTATTCCTTTTTCATTAATAGCTGAAGCTCAGCAGCTCTGTTAGGGAAAATATAAATTCACTTTAAATTATCCTCTTTTCATTTTTATAATTGTCACTTTGACAGCGTTTCAGCAATCCCAAATATTTTACAGCTGAAATACCAGGTGTTTAGATTCTGAGCTGTAAATAACTTCTACGCTTTCATTCCTTTTTAAAAAAAAAATTTTCCTTTTCCCTTTGCTTCTGAATTTTTTTTTTTTTTACTTTGCTTTCACTTCAGTCACAAGATGGGGCCTATCAGCCACGTTATGAGATCTCTCCCCTTTGCTGCGCTTGGGGAGGCCCAGAGTGGTACTTTTGCCTGGGGAAGCCCCTCTGGGGATTCACCGTTCTTCTGTTCCTCAGCGGGCTTAGCTGCTCTTCAGCAACTGCACAGGGCTCTGAGAAAAACCGCTCACCAGCAAACTGTTCCTTTCTCCTGTGTCGGGCTCCTCCTCTGTGGGAAACAAAGACATGGAGCTTGCTGTTGCGATATTTGAATCCCATGGAAAAAGTTACCGTGGTAACTGCCCTGCCCTCTCTCCCCGTGGCGTAATGACCAATACGTAAATCAGCCTTCATTAGCGCTGGTCCCTTCACTTCCGTGCGCAGCACTCCCTTCAGTGTGCCACTTGTTCTGGGGAGCAGTGAAGCGGGATGGCCCCTCCTTAATTTGGAATCGATTTGACCTCAGCATCTCCGGAGGACCTCTCCCGTTCAGTACAGGTTATTGTCAGAGGGGCAAGACACACAGCCCACGGTACTTTGTCACGGTACAGTTAAGTGCTTTTGAGAGTAATTAAGTATTTTTAACAGAGTTTGAAATGGAGTTAAAAATGTCCTCAGAGTGGCTGAAAGGATTAGCCTCAGGGTCCAGAAATAGAAACCTTGTTTTGCACTGGATAACCTTTCCTTTTCAAACCTATGGGAAAATCCCTCACTTTTACAGAACTTTGCTACAGCAGTTACATTGTACCAAATGGTACCATTCATTCACTTTTCCCTTTCATATTCAGCGAGAGTCTCACTGTTTTTCCTCATCCTTGCAGAAGAGTATGAGACATAAAACAGCCCTAAATGCACTGGCGAACAGCGATGGGCGACTTCTTGAAGGAATTCTTTCAGCTTCCGAGCCATAATTAGATCAAAGCTAGGTAACAGTACTGTACGTGTTGCCAGTTTGGATTAATTTCTATTGGTGAACTGTGCTATTTACAAATCAACTGTTTCCTCCAGAGTTTTTGATGTACTTTATTAATATTGATACAAAATCGTTATGTTTTACTCGGAGAACCTAGTTTTTGCAAGAGATGTTCCATGCCACAGGTAAGATCTTTTTGTCTCGGACACTTAAGTCGTGTAAGGCAAAACAATTAATCGATATACTCAAATTAAAGTCCTATAAATGCACTGTGTTATGTATAGGTGACGCGTGACGTTTCTTCTATAAGACCTGCAGTCGTTATTGCAGAGTGTACTCACACTGCACCACGGTGTAGAATACACAAAGTTGGCAGTAATTCTCCACATCAGCAGTTTATCCATCACCTCTCCTGCCCTTGAACACACATATAGACCAAATGCAGACGTTAAGGGAGGGAGATGACCATACACAAGGAAGCGAGTTACTTGTGAGTAGGGCCTTGGGTTGGGAGACTGGGGCTGTGTGTCTGGCAGCATCTACCCGAGTAGCGTGTTCCGTGTGGATGAGCGCATCGCTGCATCCCCAACAAGAGAGGAGCGTGGCAGCCTTGCCAGACGCCCGAGATGGCAGCGTGAGTGGTGAGCTCCGAAATTCCCCAAACATTAGGGCAGCAGAATGAAGTTCTCTGCTTTAAATCATCTCCTTGCCCCTTTTCATTGTGCTCTCCTGACCCCAAAAGCAGCACGTGAGGAACTAAGTGAAGGTGCAAAGTACCAATAGGTGAAGAGGACAGATGCGCTGTAATGAGCTCGTGTGGGCTGTAGGGCTTCAAGGTAGTGGAGGGGTGCTTTCTATTTACTTCTCATGTCTAGTCAAAAGTACTAGACAAGTACTAGTCGAAAACCCCTGCTTTCTTGAGTATCTTCAAGCGTGGCAGATTGAAAGCACTTGCATTGGAGCCATGGGTAGAAAAAACCCATGATTTTATTTTTAGAAATACATATGGTAACTAAATGCTTCGCTTTCTACCTGGAAGAATAGGAAAAATAGTTACAATACAGTGTATGACCACTTCCTCCGACATTTCCAAAACAAAGTCTGCTAATCTTTTACCTGAATATCTACATATTTTTTTTCTGTTGGCATTGGTCTATCTGTGTGTTTAAAAGGACCCAGGCCTCACTGTTAGTGAGCAGTTTGGTAGAGTTTACTGACTTTTCCAAGAGTAACTGTTGTAACAGAGCTTTCTGATTGCTCTTGGTTATGCAAGAGTAGTGTTTGATGCTTGTGGTTGGCATTAAAAGTGTCATATTAAATCTCAGCCAAACTTCTATACGCTACATCATTAATATTTATGTTGTGATTTTGTCCCTTTTGCTCTGTTGTTGTTAACAGCGTAGGAGGAAGGGGGTGATTAAGAACAGAGGACTGACTGGTTTGTGTAGCATTTATGGAGAGAATGATTGATAACATTGATTTGAATCACGCTTATAATGCATTTACATCTTAAAGTTACATAACCACCATACCTCTATACCTAGAAATTATATGTGCGTTTAGTGAGAAGAGTTAGATAAACTCATTGGGGAAAGTGCTGTGCTGATTTTTTTCAAGATTGTTCCCCTGTTCCAGGCTCTTGTCACGCAGCAGGTGTTACTGTAGTCCTGAGCAGAAGTGCCGGTTCTGCCAGAGCGTGATTATGTGATACCGATAAATTTTAATGGACAATTAGACCAAGACAGCATTGTGATATGTAGTATAAATTGCTCGTACAGGTGCTGCGTGTAACCTAAGCAAGTCCAAAATCAGATGCTGCTTACAAAGCAAATGCTTTAAACCTCTAGAACTTTAGTCTGTTAGCACAAACTGACCGTAAAGAATTCCCTCTCTTTGGAAGTACAGGGCAAAGTACTTGAATCTGATCTGTCTTAAAATTCTGCATAAGATATCCTGGCTAAAAAAGTTCAGAGAGAAAAAAATGTACCAGGAGAGACTGCAAAATGAAATACAAACCTGATTTAAAACAATTCCACTTGAATGCAGTCCTCTGTGCCCTCATCTATCCTCGAAAGAGCCCGTTACCAGCTTTAGGCATATATGTAAAATTATGCTGGGTTCTGTAGGTCTTAATATAAAACTAATCACGTTGAAAGTGGTTGATTGCTCAACAACACGAGGGTTTGTACCTGTACCTGAAACAAATACCCAGAGTGGTGATCTAGCGAAAGGCGCTATTATACCAAGGGCACAGTGGCCCTATGGAAGAAGACAATTGTAGACTTTTAGCTCCGAAATCACCTGTTCACTGTGTATTTGTTTTCCTTTGAACAGAATGCATCAAGGCACTGTCGGGAGCACATCTCGGAATTCACACCTCTTGCCTGTCTGAAAAGCCCAAGATACAGGAGCAGTGACTGCAGCAATTCCCCAGCAAGAAGGTCTAATTCTCATTCTAAAAAAATGATGTTTACCCACTGGAGAGGCATTGATTATTCAGTACTTCCATCTGTCTTTGGCTATTCCAATAAGCATTGCCGTTCCAGTGCAGGCTACCGCTACAGTGGGTCAGGTTTGGAAACGTCTGTATGACAGAACACCAAGTCAAGCCTTTAAAAACTGTATTTTTGTTTATTTCTTTTTTCAGGAAACAAACATGTCACAGAAATATATTAAACCATTACGTGGCTTTTGCTGTCTGAGGTAATGTTCAGACAAACAGGAACAAGAGCTAGAAGTATGAACCCTTCCAGGCCCAATAGGCCTCTTTTTATGTTTTGAACTACTGGAGAAATGAACAATCTGCACAGTCTGGTACTGTGAGACTGGTAGCACTAAAAATTCTCTTCATCCCGTGTCAAGACTTTTGTGCATTTACTGCTTCTGTCATCCTTAGTCATTTTCTTTGTTACTTGAAGTGTATAGTTTCAGTCAGTGACCTACATTTTGAGATCAACAGTTTTAATTTTCAGCCAGAAGCAATGACCTCAGTTATCTCCAATGAAAGTCTCCTAAAGCGTATTTAACAAGTGCTGGTTCTGATTTTCCTCTGTCCTTTTTCTTTCTTTGCTCTTTCTGTAGAACAAACTGGTGTTTCCTCTGTGCAAATCTGCTTTCAAGAAACACTCTCTAATGTTCACTTCCTTGTAAGTGGCCAAATCAGGGCTATGTCTGGTTTTCAGTCAGTTTTCCCTTGTAGAAAGATAGGCAAAACAACCCTTGCGTAGAGTTCCACACACACTAGGTGAAGGCAAGTTGGCTGTTCAATAGGTAAATATCATCCATGTTAATATCTACTCACAAACCGAATGTAAGCATTTTGCCTAAAAGGTCTTTGCAAATTTGTCAAAGGTGCAGGTTACCTAGCGTTCCCACTCCTTAACCCCACGATTGCAAAATGTGCATAGCAGAAAGTATTCTATATTAAGCTTTTTTGACACATTTCTTTCCTTAACAGAAGAAAGGCTCTTTTTTCCAAATAAGCGTCTCTTACTACCTGGATTCATCCCCTTAATCTTGATTATTTTTTTTTTGGAGTGAGTGTATGGTTAACTTGGCTGATTGGCTTGGGAGATGTCTTACGAAGCACACGACTCTCAACTTTTGCAAGCAAACCACGAGGTGGCAGACGGCTGTTTACGAAGAGTTGAACCGTAGTTGTGATGTAGAAACTAGTTTGACTGCAAGGATTCTGCTTGAATTACTTTAAGAATGACAGCCAACTTGCACTTCTGTTTTCTCTGCTACATTGATGCTACCTTGCACTAACTCAACTTTTAGCTGTGTCCTTGTCTTGTTTCTTAAGTCCAGTGTTTTATTTTGGGGTGCAGAAATACCTGAAGGAGTGATCTGATTTCAGTCAATTTCAGCCTGCTGGTTAGAAGTGGTTAATAACCGCAGTCATTAAATACCTCTGGGAGGACATCAGCTAAAAATTTATTTCAATGTGAAAACGAAATATTTGGAGTCAGAGCTGCAGCCTTTATTGGAAGACCTGGCCAAGACGTTGTTAGTTGTCTTTCAATTGGACTAGCGTGGCAGAGAAAAATTATCTCCCTTTTTGTGTTTTTTAAAGAAAAAAAAAGAAACAAAGGCAAAATAGCTTACTTATTTATTTTTAATAAAAGAATAGCCAACTGACTAGGAAACTTTCCTCGCAATATTCCGAGTGATTTTCGCATCAAACAGTGAATTATTACAGAAAAGCCCTGGGACGAGCAGAGATTGTAAAGTGAGTTGTGAAATTTTTAGTATACCAAAGATAGAATTTTAAAACGTCTGATGGTGAGCACCACTGACGAAGTTACTTTGACCATTTAACATGTAGCACTTTTACGTTTCAAGGAATGTCCTCATAGCAGTCACATTCTGAAGTACATACATAGGTGTGTGGGTGTGCGCCCATGTCCTTGCCATTGCAGACATGAATGTTGGTCAGTTAGAACCGTCCCCTACATAAAACACTGGTGTATATATTTTAAAAAAGTTAATATGGGTATAAATTTTATACCAGTAGCGGTGACAAATTTCTTGTGTGTAGTTAACAAATTATTTGTAATGTATTTTTTAGAAATCTTAAAATTGCCTTTGCACTGAAATATTTTTCATACTGTAGCTATTTATAAATCTGTTTTACGCATACATTTGTTAACACACCATTTCTATTTTTTTTAAGTATATGTTTTGAAGGCTTTTTTTATACCTATGAGTTTTGGCCACTTAAATTTAGCTTAGAGTGGAGTTGTGGCTGAATGTTAAAATTCTAATGAATGTCAAATTAGAAATCTAGGTCTATTGCTCTGTCAGTCTCACCCAAACTGCTGAGGTTTTGTTGGTATTTGTGATGGCGGCGATTCGAGCGCTGTACTTTCAGTGCTACACTATCACTGCTGGCTTTTTTACTCTATAAAACCTCCTGCTTTTTTACTTTTCTGAGTTCCATCTTTTAGCCTTAAATAAGGAGATTTTTGCTTGATGTTTTTGAAAACGCTGCATTCCCGTTCTGCCTCCTAACGAAGCAGTTCATTGCAAGCTTCACGTAGCCCTGCCCTTAGGAATTACTGACAGTGTTAGTCAGGCTGAAACACCTAGAGAAGCGCTTGGGAAATTTTAGTTAAACATCTCATTTTTTGGAGGAGAAAGAACGCATGAATTTAAGTGGAAGTTTCTGCTTTGATTTAGCAATACTTTTTCCTTTAGAAGTTGGTACTGTTTGTTTGGTAAGATATACCGTTTAAAGGACAAAACGTAAAACATCACCTCGGTTTCACTTGATGTGCTTCTGCTTCAGTCCCTGGCACTGCTGCCATGCAAATCTAGTCCACTGCCGCAGGGGGTAACTCGGAGTTTCACTGTAAATGGATCGACAATACAAAGATAAAAAAGCAGAAGTTAGATCAAAATGCATTAGAATGTTTCACTATGGATGGGACACTGAAAGGAGACAGATTTTTATGTATTTTAAAAAAAAAGAATTAAAGGAGAAAAGTATAACAATCTATGTAACTTCCTAACTTGCCTTGTTTAAATTGTTGCAGCTTTAACAGCGTAGTGTCTCCATAACTGCTTCTATAAATGTCTTGAACCTGGTAAGCGCTAACCAAATCTATGTGAAGACTTAGAAAGTATTCCAAGCTTTTTGGCCACTGAAGTTCATGTATTCCTGCAGTGGCTTGTGGCAAAAGATCTGTTTTTGTTTTACCACGTACAATAATTGTTTGTTCAGCCACTTGACGTAAAAGCGTAGTTCACTTTCTTGCTTGCCATTAGCCTGTTCGTCTCAACCCAACTGGCTTGCAAATCTAAAAGGAAAAACTAGCTTAATGGAGCGACTGCACTGCTTTTCTTTTGGAAGCCAGTGGGATCGTTGTGCTCATGCTACTGTCTCTGTTAAAAAAAGCTTTAATGGAAATTTGTGAAAGTATTATGAAGGCGACAAAGTATGTGATTCTACTTTGCAGAATAATCGAAAAATCAGTTTCTCTAGCTTTAATTTTTTACCTTACGAAAATTCAGAGAATTTTAATCTGCATTGTCTCTGACATAAATTCTGTGCTATGTGCACACTGCGTTTTAAATGGCTTTTCATGATCTAATGTAAAGTAGAATCTGCGAAAGTTGCTGTAGAGGGCTGGGGGGGTAGTTATCTGTGCATTAAGCATTAAGGATGTCTGTAGTCATCGGCACCAAATACTGACACTTATTTTTAATTGTATAATTATAGGTGCATTTATTTGAAAATAAATCAGCCTTCAAATCTAATGTTTAGACTATCCTATACCACTTCATTTATTTGATTTGAAGAGTCAGTGTGTGAATACATTACTGTAAAGTTTCTTTTCAGTGCTATTTTTAACTTTTATTTCTGTAGATAACCAAATATAACTTGTTTATATTCAGTCACGTTTTGGATCCTTCTGTAGAATATATAAGCAGGAGATACGAATCTGCTTGCAATAAATATAAACATTCAAGACCAGTTTAAGTTTGCTCACGAGTAATTCAAATAATTCTAGTATGAATATGAGATGGTTTCGTATTAGTCTGTAATAAAACGTAAGTAGATAACAGAAAAAGGAATGAGTGTTTGATTCTGTTACTGAATGTGCTTGTAGTCACATCTCCTTTCAGACAGCGTACGCAGCCAGCTAAAAAAGCAAGCTAAGAAAAAGGCAAATTCAGAGAAAGCTGAACCATGAGGAGCGCGTGAGGTTTGTTGCAAAGCTGGTGCCAGTCCAGGAGAGCTTTGTTCCTCCCGCGCAGATTGTGTAAGTGCTGAAGTTCTTTCCAACCCAAACCCGTAAGCTGCACGTGAGAAGGTCTGTATTTCCTTACGGTTCCGCTGTGCGGGGTACCCAGAGCTGTTTCTCCTTTCTTTTGCAATGTTGGCAATTTAAAGAAACTGAACTAAAGGCAAAACCAGTGTGCTTTGCCGTCTAAGTCGGCAGCAGCGAGCACAGACTCTCACAAAAGAGGCTTAGTGCAGAGAAGGTACAACATTATGGGACTTTCTGTCGTTTCAAAGCCAATACCGGCCGTAGGGCACGCGGCCACCGTCACGCTGAGGGCATCCTGCACAGCCTCCGAGAGCAGGTCAGCGCAGTAGGTCAGGCGCCTCCCTCCTCCACTCTGAGGCCCTGTAGGAGGCTTAGGCACCTTGTTCCTATATTGGTTTTGCACTGCCCATAATAAAGATTCCAGAGTAACGCCTTCTTGTTTATATGCACTATTTATCCAAACAATCCAAGTGTATTGTACCCATCTCCCTTTTGTACGGCACGAAATTTTGCGTTTCTACTGAGTGAGCTACCAGAGAAGGTAATTTGAGGGGAAAAGGTAAATACAGGAGATTGTTTTCCTTTTCTTCATGCAACGAAGAAAAAATGTATAAATTGCAATTAGAAATACTGACACTGGTTTTGAAAAAAACGTGATGATGCATCTGGATTTCAGGAGGAACATAGTAGCAAGAGGAACAGATTACCACATAAGTAGCCAGCTTTTTATTCTGCATGTCAAAATATGTTTACTTATTTAAAAGAAAAAAGGATAGAAAGTCAGTGGTTTCTGAAGTGTTCTAAACTGAGTAGCTTATGTTTTCCTTTAGCTCTTTAAATTCTGCTCTTTTAGTAAGTTGCATTGTAGAATTAATTGAAAACTGTTACTTACATTCTAGAATGAGACTACATATTTTTGCTGCAATATATGCAATACGGCTGTATAAATTTTTTCCTGAAGGTTATTTTAATATGAAGGGAGATAGGCTGGAGACAGGCTGAAGGTTCTTGTGTTTGTTTTCTGCACATTCCCATTTCCTCAGCTGATACTCTACAGGAATTTAAAAATACTCTTTGGCCATTCTAATAAGGCTTTGTTGTGGTGTGTTTCCATTACACATGCTTACGGGTCTTGCCATTTTAATTTCATTGAAATGCCAAAGCAAAAATCCTGGCTACTCAAAGGCTTCATTTACACTGTGAAGTGATGGGACAGGGGAAATATAGCCGTTAACTCATTTTATTAAACAGCCCAGTTTATCAGATGCCTAATGTCCCCCCATATAGGTTTGGATTTGGTCACTGGAAAATTCTAGTGTGTGATCGGTTCTTTTTTAACTAGTGAGTCTGCAGTAAATTAAAAGCAGTGACTCTTACTTAATTAAGCCTTTCTTTTCCATTTAAAGGATACAAATAGGAGCAGCATTCAATTTTAAACCATCAAAATGCTTGCTGTTGTTTCCATTATTAATTTTGGTTAAGAAATCTCATGGTGCATTAAGTTTTTATAAATAGGTACGATGCAGTGTCCTGCAAGGTTCAGAGGCTCCCTATTGGGATTGCATCAGGAAAAACTGGTAACATCCAGTCGCCTTATTTAATGTGGGAAAAACTGAGGTGCTTCTTGTTCCTAACAAGGAAAGCAACGTGTTACTACGTTAAAAAGGACATCAAGACTTACCATGAGATTTTAAACCTATTTTGTAAAGATACTTCACACTGAAACATTAACCAAATTTGAAAGCTAGATCTGGCAAGCTAATAAACACCGAGTTTTAGAAAAGAAGGAAAACAAATGCTGGTCCAAGGTTCCAGACCATCAAGTGATACGTGTCAACTTTTATTTCAAAAATATTTCCAAACAAGTAGCTAGCCTAGGAGAGTATCATTCCAGGAAGTGCTGAGCAGCTGGTTTCTAAGATGATTATAAACTGCATAGCTAGAGAGAGCTGTCAGTATTAATTAGGGTGAAGTCTAATTGTTTATTCCCAGCTACGAAGAGGTACCGTGTTCCTTTTTATTCTGATAAAATTACAGCCAAGAAAGACAGACCTCACCTCCTAAGGGATTTTGGGCACAAGACCACAAAGCTTAACGCTGATGCAGTGATACAACTCAGTACCCATTGGGATTCACTTGGCTTTTAACTGACTACTCTAAAAAAGTCCAAATTATGTATTAGTTTAGCCCGAAAGCAGTGTTTATGCATCACTCTGCTGAAAGGAACTGGTCCAGATGGAAAAAAAAGCTGAAGATCCTTCCATTGTAGATTGTGCTACAACACAAATCAGGCTTCTCTCCGTCTTCCCAGGTAAGTCCCACAGCAGATGACTTGGAATTCACCTTCCTTGGAGGCCCTGGACTTTGGCACCTTCGTGGGAAATGCGCAACTGTCTGACAGCCTCTGGCCTCACGAGGGGTTTGTTAGAGCAGCTGCTCAGGAAGTCAACCCGCATCCATCGCAGGGCGCGTCCAGAGCAACGTTTCTATTGTTACCAGGCTTGAGACCAAGGTGATCTCACTCTCCTAGGCGGTACTGGCCTGTGTATAATACAGTAGGTGCTCACTGCAGACAGCTGTTGGACATAATTCTGGGACTTCATTTAAAATGCACTTTGCATATTTCTTCCCAGCCTAGAAATAAGAGATTTTATTTTTCTAAACAAGCATTCTATTCTGTTACTTCTAGTTTCCATTCTGGAAACAGCAAAACAAGGAAACCAAAATCCACAGCATTACCGCTTTACAGTAAAATGAGAGTAAAGCTGATGAACATACCCCCTGCCCTGCCACCTCCCTCATTGTCTTAAAATTATCTTGCTCCTCTAGTTACACATCATACCATGAGCTTTTACGTGGCAGCTAAAACGCTCTGACAAACCATGAGGTAAACCTTTGGAGAATATTTCTCTTCAAATGAGATTTTTGCTCCTAATGCTGATTATTTAGTTGAAATGTTTGTAATTGTACACAATTTACAGGCCTTTGCTGCCATCTGCACAAAAAAGTTCCATTCATGATATTGCAGCAAAAAGCTTTTAATAAGCAGCAATTAAAAAGATTCTGTAAATCATAGCACCAGTGCTGACCTGAATTTAGGAAGTCGTGCTACAGGCATTTCAAGACTGTTGAGGTCTTTTTATTCTTTTTGAGGTCTCTGATCGCCTTCCCTTGTCGTAACACTGAACAAAAGGGGGCTCCCAGTCTCTCACGTGAAACATGAGCTACTCGTAGAGTATCCTGAGTTGGAAGGGACTCACGAGGATCACCGAGCCCAACTCCTGACTGCAGCCAGGGCAACCTAGAAGGTAAACCATAGATCTAAGAGTGTTCTCCACATGCTTCTTGAATGCCAAGAAGCTTGGGGCCGTGACCACTTCCCTGTGGAGCTTGTTCCAGTGGTTGACCACCCTTTCCATGAAGAACTATTTTCTAATGTTCAATCTGAACTTCTGATTCTGCTTTAAGCCGGTCTCTTGTGTCCTATCACCCGAGAGATCACCATCTCCCTCTCCTCTCACCCTCCTCATGAAGTAGTTGCAGACAGCAGTGAGATCATCCCTCAGGCTCCTCTTCTCTAAGCTGAACAAGTATCTTCAGATGCGCCTCAGAAGTCATGCTCTCTGGCCCTCTCACAATCTTTGTTGCCCTCCTTTGGACGCATTCTAATATTTTCACATCCTTCTGATACTGTGAGGCCCAAAACTGCACACAGTCCCGAGGGTAGGCCACACTAATGCTGACAGAGGGATAATGAAGAGTTTGGAGGGAATTTGGAGAATAGCAACTGCTTCGACCAGCCAGCAGGAGGAACTTAAAAAGAGTGAACACACGCAGTTAAATGAGCACATACATTTGCTTAAGTAGAAAAATGTGCACATGCCAAGAAAAAAAGCTGTATGTAGCTTAGAAGTGTCCATTCTAAGAGCTTGACTACAGTTTCAAACTTCAATACCTGCTCAACACTTGTTCTCTCTGTAAGTAAAAATGGGATATATAGGTTTACATCTCCCCATTCTTGCCTCTTCTCTAGTGTGTGACACGCTGGGGTAGCTCCCTTTCCCCCAGGAGTCTGTTTTAGCCCTCCATGCTTCATTCTGAAAGAAAAGAAACATTTCTTACATGTTTGAGCAAAGCGTAGTCCCAATCTCTCTTTTTCATGCTGTCTCAGAGCGTTCAGCAGGCAAACCAGCAGGCCCGAACCAGTATGATCCCCACCACAACGGTTAGTCTTGGTCACTGACATCCAACCACCACCATACACCCCCCCAACAGCCACCCACCCACCCCGGGTACGTGTTTTGGAAATCAGCCCTCTCCCTGTTGAGTCCATTTATGCTACTTGCTCCAAAAGGATACGTGGTCTCGTGGGACTTACTCAATATTTTCCTTATAAAAAGTTGTGATTTAAAGGTATTGGGGGAAAAAGGAATTTTTAACCTACTGAAGTTATCATAAACTGCCTGTATCCTACAATTTTGGCTTAAGTGACACATTACCTGACCAGTCACGTGTTTGAGGGTCTCCAGGGAGATTTTTTTTTTTTTAAGAGTGATAGTACTTGTAGGGCAAAAGAAAAGGTCCATTTTCATATATCCCCAAAGATTTGAAGGTAGATTTTAACACAGAAAGGGACTGGCTGTTTAAATTCTAACTACGTCCCCTCCCCCCTTCCCCAAAGGCAATTCTTATCCATATCTGAAAGATATATTTCCCTCATACTGATCTGGTTCTGCATCACTCGTGATTATATCCTTCAACTAATTTTGGGCAACATGCCACTGTCCTAAGGCCATGAATCTTACCGTCGTAGCCTATCTTAATAATACTCATGCGCTCAATTTTGGCATCTTGTATTTCCAGATGTAGTTCATGAGAACCATCTGCCAACTCCTTATTTCCAAATATATATGAACACTGAAATACAGAAAGTTGAAAGATTATCTTAATTTCACTGGCACCTAATCTGCTCATCCGATAAGTCCCCACCCTTACCCACTGTTTAAGAGCTGTTGCTATTTTAAAACAGTAAATAATTTGTTTCTAGAAGGCACTCATGTTTTTCATAAGGTTAATAGCCAACTACCCTATTAACTTTTTAACTGCTTCACTTTATGAAGATTTACATTCCCCTGACTTTTCCCACAGGTGCACGCTTAACAATTCTGATTTATCATCATTCATTTTACATCCAGGTATTGAGCCAAGACATTATGTTTGGAATCCTACTGATTTAAGGAACAAAGTGGATGTTGTGCAAAAAGCCCAGGTGGCTGCTGCCAGGCACTATGCTATAGAACCCCTGATACTCTTGTCTGTCTTCTCATCATCTATGTGTGGACGCAATGGATGCTACATTAAATTACGTTGGCTTGGGAGTTACGAAACTTATCGAAGCATAAAAATAAATTTCACTGATATATAGTAGAGTTCAGACACCTTCTCACGTGGATTGACGCATCAATCTGATGACTATCCATTTTGAACACTTGCCTGCAACTCATCTTTTACATTACTGTTTGACAGACGTTTTGTCTTACTGCCACATTACATCGCTCTTCCCTTCGGATAGGATTTCAAATCCATTTATCCTCTACCACCACACTAGATGTAGTCGAAACTAGTGTGCTCTTCCTTACTGATATTTTTCAAGAAATCCATGGTTTTGTCCAGTCCCAAACACTTTCTTTAACTGTTAGTCTTCACCATTACAATGATTCATGTTTCCTAGTGCAGAGTCCAAAACTCTGATCTGCAGTTTGTGTGTCCCGCAGAACAAGACACCAACACGTTATGACTTCCTTACACGCTGCAGCCCAAAGCATGCAACCATGCTTCTAGTCCCAGCAACTTTTCCACTCTCCTCTCCCTCTCTGCTTCTCTGCATAAGCCGAGGCAGGAATTAAGTGGGAGCTGAGTAGCTGAACGACTCAACATCAACACCTGATCCAAGAAGCCAAGCGGGAGGTTTGGGTTCAGGCTCTGACAGCCCTGTGGGTACAATGCAGGCGTCTAAGGTCCCGTTACAGCCAGAAGATTCTCTGTTGGATGATACATGGAGAATAAGAACAACAAATAGAACCAACAACATATTTTTAATCGTGACATTCAGCCCGAGTCCTTTATTATGTATTCTATTTGCTTGTTAGACATCAAAAAGGTATTTGCTGTCTAACGGTACTGAACAGAAGCACAGTGAACTCCACTCACAATTTCAGCTCTTCTTTAAACTCTTGGGAAAGCTAAGGAAAACAATCAACTAGGAGGGAAAGACGACTTACATGGCAAAGGATGTTTTGCATCCATGTCCGAGAAAAAAAAAAAAAACGAAATATTCTCCGTGCCTTCTGTCACTATGACAACGGAGACAGAGACATGCAAAATTTGAAATGTGAATATCGAACGTTAAATCTGGGGCTCTTGCACAAGCCATTATCAGGATGGACTTACAGCTTCGTCCTCCCACGAATTTTGTTGCTTGTGGCCATGTCCCCAATACGCAGATTAGGATTAATCTTATTTAGCTGACAAAGTCTGGACCTTGCAGCCTGAAGCTGTGGGGTTTTGTAGGACCTAAGCGTCTTCAGAGCCCCAGGTCTCTAGCCAGGGAATCTTGCTCCTTCCCAGTCCTCCCAGCACCTTTAACAGCTGTGGGACTGCTAACGAGAGGCCTGGTCTGGCTCCTCTAACCCTGAAAGGAAGGAAGGGAGGAGAGGAAAGAGAATCACATGCTCCACACATCACGTATGCTTTACAGGCACCACAAGGTGGAATAGTCTGATTCTGTGCCAGCCACCGAGGAAAACAACAGGACAGATTTTCCATGGCCACTTCCAGCGTGAATTTGCTAGAAATCTCACATAGTTGCTAAATCAACGTACAGGGAGATGCTTGCCCTATATGTTTCCCTATGCCTGCAGGAAACCGCCTTCTGCCTTGTGACAGGCCTTTGCGATTGCATTGCTCAGAGAGCGCCATGCCCAGCCCTTCCAAGCCCTTTCTGGAAGCCCTGTCACACAGGGTAGCCATGGCAAGCACCAGCTGCACAAACACTGCCTGCTTCACACTGCTAGCCCTTTCCACACAGCGTTAGTCTGATTAGATTGAGAACACACAGAAAAGCCCTTTCTGGATTTCAGAACAGTTTGGAGTTTTGAACCTGCCCTTGTACAGCCATATAAATGAATGCTCCTCCACATCACCTACAGTTTTCCTTAGTCCTTGCTCCTGTTGCTACAGATTCCTCGTACTTTCCAATAGGAAGATCCCACCAAAGGATTCCTCTTTATCAGTTGACTCCCTGGAGATAACTTTCTTCCTAGTTTATTCATTCCTCTTACACCCTGCAAGACCGGAGCATGTCTTCACTTTTGTTCCAGGGACTAGCTCAGGGAATCGCAGCAATAAATGGTAGAAGACTGACAATGAATGGCTTCATCTCCAGAACCCTGTGTGCCCTCACACAGGTTGTGACAACACGTAAGAAATGTCCCAGTCTACCATCTGGTTTTTAAAGCCCAAGCCTGTACACTGCTTTTGGATCAAAATGAGTTCAGGAAGGGCATCAAAGAGCAGTTGGTGCGCACATTTCTTTCTCCTTGTAGCTGATTAGCTTTCTTCCTATTCAATGCACGAATTTGAGTGTCTTGTCCGTTTGATTCCTTCCCGAGCCAGTTCCTATCAGCGCAATCCCATTTGTTATGGCAATCATCCTGCATTTCATCAAGAACTCTGGTGGGCATGAAAGGATCATCCAGCCATAACAAGCTGAATCTTCAGCAGCACCTTTTTGATAAAATCTAACTTACTATAGACTAAAAGGACTACTATGGGCTACGCTGGTATTTCCAGCACATTTAGCTTCAATTTTCAGCCATAGAATAACCCTGGAAACAAGAGTCTTTCTATTATTTATGGAGAGACTGCTGTTATTTTTAGTGAGTTCCTAGAATCTGTATTAAGGTAAATATTTCATACCAGAGGAGGAATTTCTGGAGATACTTTACACCATCAGAAAGCAGCGTATGATTGCACAGTGTCCCCTGAGCCTATGAGTCATGTTTGTTAATGTTCACGCTGTAATAAGAAGACAGGCTAAGTTTTCTGGTAACATTTTGCTCACATCTTGCAAAAACATGGAATTGTGCAGCCTGTCAATGGGATTCTCTAAAGTCTGGGTTCTTCCTTTTCCCAGTTTATCACATTTCCGTTACACTTGCCACTAATAAACCATTCAGCCCAGTGCTTTATTGCACATTATCTCAATTGCTCTGATTTTTTTTTCAGAATGCCTTTATTTTAATGAAAACTAGTTTACATCATTCAGTATTTACTGCCACAATCATAAAAAAAGAGAATCATTGTCAGTATATTAAAAAAATAATAATTTCTATTTCATCTTCCCTATGGACAATCATTACTATTTTATTCTCATCATGTTTCAAAAATCTACCTAACATACCCCAGAGAACTTCTCCAAATAACAGCTTTGAGGCTTAATTTTCTGCATATTTTTCCTTAGTAAATGACTATGATTTTACAGACAGTTTCTGTACAAGACATGGCTTAGACCAGCTGTTCAATAAAGAAAGGACTCAGATATTTGGTAGGCACAATTCATGTAATCTCTCCCTGAAAGCCAACCTGTTGTCATTTTGTAGCCCCTCCACACTTCATAATGGTCAGAAACGGGTACAGCTCACACTAAGGTAACTTAGTTCTGCTCTCGCTCGAAATACGTGCCTGTAGAATCACACCAGACTGTACAGGGCACACAACAACGATTCCCTATTTAGGTACCTTTGTACCTCCCTTCTTTCTCCTTGCAATTTAACGTGAATGTATATTCTAGAGTGTTCTGAACAAATCTGGCAATGGGCACTGGGGACTAGACGAGGAGAAGTTACCTCATGAACTAAAGACCCTTCACCAAAAATACTGTCGCCTGGCTTCCCAGCATGACTCCCAAAGCACAGCTACGCCAGTGAGCATCAAACACCTTGCAGAGCTTGGCCGTTCATAGTCTGCAGTGCCTGTGCAACAGAATCATAGAATGGTTTGAGTTGGAAGGGACCTTAAAGATTGTCTAATTACAATCCCCCTGCCATGGGCAGGGACACCTTCTACAACAGATTAGCATGTCCAACACCTCAGCATTTGTTAGATCCTTCTGGGCTTTCTCATCCTGGGTTTTGTCTGAGATGAAAAGTTTGGAAATAATAATAATAAAAAAAACCCAAACAGCAAAACTAGCCCCATATTTACTCACAGCATTTTCACACTGACAGGGCACCAGAAATACAACATACATGCCTCTGAAGGAGTTTCTCCATGTTACAATTCTTGCCAGAGCCATAACACTTTGTTGGTTTACAATTCCTAGGAATTCCACCCTACTCCTGTTTAGGATGAATACCTTAAGACACCTCAACCTCATTCCAACCCACTTTAACCTTCAGCTGTTGTAATGTGAAAGCACACATTTGCTGTAGTGGCTTACTTTCGTTATTAATTTCTTCAGAACTCCTAAATGCCATCTGTTCTTGACATTTGCTTGAAACTTAACTGCTTCCCTGCTGAAGTTCACCCCAGCTTCTTGGCATAGCCGGAACAAGACAGTATTTTCCATGTAATATAGCATTCTTATAAAAGCCAGTGTTATTTTCATTAATATATTTATTTTAATGCAGAAGAAATAACATTCGTGAGGAAACAAAAGAGAAGCTATTCATAATGAGAGAAATTTCTTCTATAAATTCTGATACTACTAGCCAATGCAACTGTATCTTCTTTTGAGCAAAGATTTCTGCAGAAAACCTGCTCAATCCAAAACCGCTCAGATCTTCTTGTCTGAGTTCTCATTGCTTGAAACCAGCCAGTACCTAAGGTTCTGGTTTGACACAGAATACAGTGGGTATCGCAAAAGTCAAAAACCTCATGTTTCTACGAGCAAACAAAGCAGGTCAGGAACTGTCCTTTGGCATAGGAACCAGCTGGCAAAACACGGCTTGCATACGCACAACTAAACTCTCTTACCTCCTGAAACAGGTCAGCTGCATGAGATGGTCTGCTGGGAATGGCCCCTGGCCCACACTGACCCATGAGCTGTGCTGGGAAGTGCTTCCGAAACTGCTAGTTTCATAGGACAGCACCACAGTGGGGACACCGCCACCAAGGAAACAGTACGGACGATGACTATGTGCCGCAGTTTGAGGCTGAACCCTAGCCTCGTTTAGTTTACTGCTACAGGGGTGGCCATACGGACAGAGATCAAAAAGTGCCTGCAACATAAACCAGAACTGAAATCTAAATTCTACATTTTACTGGTGCCTCCCTTGTGCTCCACAGGCTCTTCTTTCAAAGCTGTTTTTGACAGTTACCTCCAAATTAAAGCGTCCACTCTGCTCTTTCATGTCATTAATTGGCCCTTTTCCCTGGGCAACCAATCAGATCTTTTTAACCAACATTGAAAATGTTCCTCTAAGGCACAGAAATTTTTTTTTTAAAAAAAGTAGTTTATCTGAATATGCATTTTCTCTCTGCAGAGTCACCAGCTTTGCAGTGAAGCGCCGCAAGGTCACTCATTCCCATTGCAGACTGCAGCACAGGGTCTCTCATGAAGAAGAGAGCATGGCTGCTAAGGTGACTTGATTACCTACTCACATCTCAGGTCTGTCTAACCTGCATTTTGGGTTAAGCTGCTGTAAGAAGCCGATAGATACTGAAACCTTGTTTCTGTAAGCCATTTCCTGACACTACCTTGGGTCACTGGGCTTTAAGAAAGAGCATTTCAGGTTATTAAGAAGACAAGTGTACACAGCATACCTCTGCCATCTGATACTTTTCTAGAAATCAGACGCCTCTCGCTCAAGAAAAAGAAAGCGCAAGAAATATATGGTAACCCCCCTTTGTCCTCAGTCCTGGAATACCCTTCCTGAAAAATTTAGTTCATGAAACCTGCGGTTTGGTCATTGTGAATGTAAACCACCACTGTTGCAGCAGGGATGTAGAGAGTAGCATGACAGACTGCCGCCGACCCCGAGAGGAGAAGGGATTGGGAATGTCTGTGTGGTAAGAGTTGTGCACACATCTTGGGTGCTTCAGGGGAAGCACCCAGCTTCTCTTCAGCACCCCTTTTCCACATGTTTACATGTTCGGCACTTAAAAGCACACGCAGTGCACTGTTTTGCTTACAGGCAAAGATTTACCTTTCAGCGATAACCAAATAAAAAAGCAAATACCCATTGTTGGTTGGTTTGTTTTTTGGTTGGGGGTTTTTTTCATAATGGTAAAACTGTCTAATTCACCTCCTGCTGTTCAATTGTCCAACGAAGACATAAACACAAAACCCGCTGCTTTCTTTAGATACACATTCAGGTGGAAGCAAAATAAAACACCAGGAGCCAAACACAGACATAACCAAGAAACGTCAGAACAGCGGCTGCAAAACCTCCCCGTTGCTCACCCAGGTCGTACCTCCACACCATTACGTTGAGTTGCCGCAGTCTCCCCAACAGATGAGGTGATGCTCCTACAGGTTGTAACTGCTTTCCTGGAAATCACCGCTTTTCCTAGAAAATAAAAAGGCAGGTGAAGACCCTGACTCCCAGGCTTCTTCCCACCGGGGGACGGCCTGCCCCTCGCCAGCGGGCCTCATGGCTGACAGGCGGCGGTGCCTCACACGCCTTGTGCCGCCGCCGCCATCGGGCGGCCGAA
>VXBO01013702.1:2506-49355 GCA_013400135.1 Rhinoptilus africanus
CGGGAGCCGCCCGTTTCCCGGCCGCCGCAGCCGGCGGTCCGTCACGTCGGTGTGAACCGGAGCTGGTGGCGGGCCGGGGGTGGCGGGTGCCGCGGCAGAGGTAGAGGCCGAGGGGCGGCCGTAACCTCAGACTCTCCCCCGCGGAACGTCGTAGGGCGGCCCTCCGCTCCTGGCGTATCTAGGGATTTTTAGGCATTAGTCTTGTCCTGTACGACTTCGCACCTGTTCACAGCCTTTCAGAAGCTTGAAAACAGCGGCTTGAGCTGATTCGCAAACACTGCTTTCCCCGCTTAATAAGTTACTAACTTACTAAGCGGGGAAAGCAGTAGTTCTCTGTTTACTTTCGTGTTTGTGCCTCAGTGTAAGTTCGTCAGCATGCCGCAGTCGAGCGGTAATCAATCATGATGGATGAAGAAAGGATACGTGGGTCAGTGCACAAGCTGTTAATTTGCAGCTGAACAAAAAGATGATATGGGAAACCTGAATGTAGGCAGCGCACCAAAGCTGTGGGCGCGTAGTGCCATCCTGAATAAGCTGACTCAACGCTGCTTTATCTGTGGGTATATTTGCATTTTGCTATTGCAGATAGGAATCTTGAAGGCCCTCCGAATCCTTTAGTCCAGTCTCGGGCAGCCAATAAACGTGTGTCCTGGTTATTAATAATTGCGTGCTGGGATGGTAAATCCCCTGCCTGGCGATCATGTGTTGGGTGGGAAAAAAACTGTCATAGAATGCAGTGCTTCCCCTGTTGCGTTAGGGTTGTTCTCGCTCAGGTCTTTTCTTGCAGCACCTCTGTTTTAGGGTGGAAACAACTGCACAAGCAAACACCTGAGGACTTGCACAGAGGCCAGCTCTGAGACCTACAAGTTGTGCAGCTCTCCGGGTATTTAGAACTGCAGCTCACGGTTGCCCTTTGGTTTGCAGCTCCCGCAGCCACTCAGATGGAGAGAAGCAGGAAAGATCCTTCTCTGGCTGAGTGGGCCCTCTGCTGGCATTGCGGGAGAGGAACCAGCTGGGAACACAGCCCTTGCCCTCCTCGGTGGGCACGTAGCACTCCCACCCCAGCGGGTTCTGTCCTAGGAAAGACATTGCCAGATGGTTCAGAGCACCTGCAAGCCAGCCTTCACGAGTAGAGCAGAGATGAGACCCCCTAAGACTTGGAGGCTGCAGTTCGATGGATGTAGTTAGTGTTAATTGTAACGAAGCATGCTTATCTTCTCTGTGTGTATGTACACATGTATAGATACACATGTATATGCCTGCATATACGTGTGTATAGACGTAATGATAGAGCAATCTGCTATAAGCAATATCTCATCCCTTTTTGAGTTCTTGTCTGGATGCAGTAGCATGTTCTGCTTGCTAAACGATGCTTGGGTTACTGTACGTAATCATGTTAGAATTGGTTTTCTTCAATGTGCTCTAATTTAAAAATCTCATTGAATTGCATATGCAGTCATTCGTAGTGCTTCTTCNCTCTCCAGCAGGTCAGCTCCCAACCTGTATTGGTGCAGGGGGTTATTCCTCCCCAGGTGCAGCACCCTACACTTGCCCTTATTGAATTTCATGAGGTTCCTCTCCGCCCAGCTCTCCAGCCTGTCCAGGTCTCTCTGGTCTCTCTCTTTCTTCACTTAAAGTAAATCGCTGCAGCTCGTTCTACACTATATTAGTTTGTGTGGTGTGCATATATGGCTTCCTCAGCTTACTGACTCCTTTACAAATACTGCAAAGCACGTGGGAACTTGCTTAAAATTTGAAAATGCTTAACTGCTTCAATTAGGAAACACCTACTTAGTATTTTCTCCGCTTTGATTCTATGATTGTGCTTTACCTCTACGATAGGAATTTTTAGCCAATGGCATAGTTTATGTAGACTTGGAAAAATCCTGTGTGGATGAATAACTTTTAAAATTTTTCTTTTTATGCTACAGCTTCCAAAAATTCTCATAGATAGATAGTTTCTGTGAAAGACAAGTACGCTATGGATCCTAGCTTTTATTAGATTATGATCTCTCAAATACTTTTTTTTAAATTTTAATGATCTAGATCTGTGTCTAGGTCTTTCAGTGAAAGGAAATACATATTCTTGCTTCATACTTACTCTTCATAATTAAGATGCAAGCTAAAGCGTAGATCAGGTTGCGAATTTTGAACTACTTTGTACTTGGTACGTCTGAGCAATCCGTGTCCTATTTTTATATTGTGTGCATTGATGCTGATTGCTGCTGCTTCACTATGTATGTCATCTTAAAACTAACATAATTAGCTTTGTAGTTGCTGTTCCATGGCTTTTTAGCTGATATGCTGCAGATCAGGGGACAGAAGTTGCACTTTAGGCATCTGCATCTTTGGCGTTTCCTTACAGTTTGTGCTTGTATTTTGCCAAGTGCTGGTGCAGTATAAAGCTATAGGTAACCATTTGTTCCCAGGTGTGTCATTTGGCACATGTGTGACTTAGGCTAATTTTATTCCCCAGATGCCACATTTGTAGAGAAATTTAGAGCCTAGAGAATTTGGTCTACATGCTACTGCTTGTAGAAGTTACCGGTTTCTGAATCTGTTGATTATGATGTTTTAAGTAAAAGTACTAATGTTTGCCAAAGTTGTGTGCGTTCTTGAGGTGCTGCAGTCTCCCCCTTTAACGTACATATGTGTGTACATGTAGGTATATGGTAGAGAAGAGGGAATTAGAAAGCTTTGTGCCTATCTGTAAGAACTTTTCATTGTTACCTGATTAAGATGGGTTTCATTGCCTCTTTGGGCCATTAGCCTGATCACGTTTTTTCACTCTGCTTTTTCTGAATGGCTGTGTCCTCCTGGTTTATCTCTAGTTTTCTTTTTCTTCACCCTGAGTCGAGGACAGGACTGGAGTAAAAGAGATATCTCTCTCTCTCTTACTGGTTTTATTTTCCCGCAGCATTGAACAGTAAGTAAGCAGAGGCATTTGACCAGCAGGTCACATTCCTTTACCCTTTTTGCAATTTCCCTGGAGTTGCAAATATTTTGGGTGATGTCCCCAACACAACACTCTTGATGACACTTCTCTTTCTGTTGTTTCTCTGAGCTGCTTCTGTGGTTGTATACTGACAGTAACTTTTACTGTGGGTTTTTTTCTCCCTCAGAATGTTGCATTTGGGTAATTGTACTGACCATTGTAACACCTAGATAGTGCTGTAATAATTAACATTGGTTGGACAAAAGATAGCGAGGAGCTGGTACCTAGCTTTCTGCTGCTGTACCTTGAATACAGCTAGGGAATTTGGGGTTCTCTCCTTGCAGAGAGAAAACAGTGTTATGGGAGATGCTAAAAAAGTTACCAGATCTTTGTACCGCACACAAATAAAAGCCCAGTCTTTGCAATCCAGATGTAGGAAAGAAACAAGCCTCTGATAAGCAAAAGAAAAAAAGTTGTAGGGATGGGGAGATAATATTCTGAATGAAAAAAAACTGAGCAAACATTTTTGTTTCCAAATAAATGAAAACAAAAATGGCATCCTCACAGATGAGTTGTTTTTCTGTGGTGTGTGGGTTTCCACCTCACCTCCTACTGCCATCCTATTCCTGTTCCTGTCAAGATGTTGAGCTTATAGTTCCAGCTGAGGAGGACTGGGCATGATTCCACCCATAGCTACAGTCGGGCCTTATTCCTCCCTCGCGCCTCTCCCTCAAGTAAAGGGTACGTGCCGCCTTCAGGTAAAGCCCTGCGTAAAGTGGTTGCCCTTTAGGATTAGCGTTGTCACAAAGACAGCCTTATTTATTAGTTTAATTCAGTTGATGCTTTCTGACTTGCATGCTGTATGCATGGAATGTTACTGAGAAACTTTTCCATGGAAGAGCCAAATTACTTTATAGTGAAGCAAATTATCTTATCTAAAGTAAAGACTCTTATGTGTGTGGAACTGAGTGAACATTGAACAGCTTCTCACTCTAATGATTTCTGACTAATTTTCCTTAGTGACTACAGGAATGTAAGTGTATGCAAGATGCTATTCATTTTCTTCTTTGTGGGAAAAAAATAACCAGTCATGCTTCTTTTTTTTTTTTGTTTTTTTGGTATTATGAATTTTAGAAATTCCAAATCTTTACGTATGATGGAAGAAGACATTACTGTTTTAAGGCAGCTGCTTAGCAACACTGCTTCACCGTTTCGCAATCAGACAGCTCTTCCCACACACTGCAGTGAAATGTACGTCATTTCACGGTGACTTGCATTCCGGCTTTTCTTTTTAGTTAGTCTTAGATCTCAAAGAAGATGAAATAATAAGAGTTGGAAAGAATAACAGGAACCTTTGGTGTCTTAACTGAACTTTTTTATAATAGGATGATTAATGCTTTAATATCCTTCTGCAATAACCACGTTCCAGAAGTTCTGGCTAAGAAAACTTGGGTGAAGCCCAAGAGCTAATTCAAACCACTTGGGAAAACCCCCCTGAAGATCCCCTCCCATTTGGGTCCCAGCATTTGATGTATAGCTTCTATATAAATGTGTGCATGGGCATATTCCCTCTCCCTCCTCCACTGCTCAAACTCATAAGAATTTTCAGTAGAAGGAGAGGTTGCATTTGGGTAAGAATGGGTGCTGGAGAGGGTAAGCGGTGAAAGCGGAATTGATCAAGCTCTCTCTGTACATGAACAGAGATAACAGGAATCAGAGGAAGTAAATACAGGAGTCCTAATTTCAAGTTTGAGGTTGAAGTCACCAAACCACTCGATTTACTGGCAACTACTGAACACTTTTGCTGTACTTAGAGCTTTAATGCAGATTACGAAAGTCGGTCTCTCACTTCATGTCAGTGAAACGCAGATAAGGTCGCAGAAAGAACCTCTATGATTTTTCGTGTACTGTTGCAGGGTCTGATTAAAAAATATTTTTTCATCAGGGCTAAAACTGTTCTTATACCAGCTTTTACGTTTTTTTATTCAGTCATGTAACAGTAAAATAAAACAATCTTACAAACTTTTTCCATTCTGTGCATTTCATTAGAAACATTTAAATATAAAGTTAAGATTTCAAAGTCATGTACTGGTCTGAAGTGCTGATTGTTCATATAGTCATGTATTTCTCAAGAGAACTGTTGAATAATAAACCGTTGCAATTTCTCTAAGGGTAAACAACATATAATTAAGTACAAATTATTTTTTTTCTTGTGGATTCACTTGTACTGGGAGAAAACTAGCTTTTTAAGAAATGGCTGTAGGATTTAGTCTTCTGACTTTGAAGTTTAGGGCAGACAGTGCTCTAAGTCCAGGCTTTTATCAGGCAGTGAGGGAGGGGTATCTGACAAAATTAACTTAATCGAGCCATGATGGATGTGCTGCTTTAGTACCCCGTTCTGCATATAAAGAAGAAACTTCTCAACGTACTCTTAGGAACAGACCAAGTTTGTCAAGCTTTTTTTGTTATGATTTCTGTTGTGTATTCAATTATGTACTTTTGTGTTCCCAGACCTGATAGTTAAAATTATCTGATGATGATTTTCACATGACAAGAATAGGAAATAGTATAAGAAAAAACTTGACTCTCTTACAGGAAATGGTCTTTAATGTTTCCTTTCAGTACTGTTGTCACTGCAGGTGGACCTAACGTGGAATGCATCTCTTTAAAAGGATGAAAGCATGGGTTTCTGCAATGCAACAAGTATAGTATGCAATTTTTTGTGTGTGTAAAAAAGCAATTTAGTACAAGGCTTCATATTCAAATTGCTAGAAGTGATTTATCCAAGTAAAATGTCCTTTCAGAAGAGATCAAAATAGCATTGCAGAGCCACATTAACTGGAATGTATTTCTTTGTTAAAATTATGCCATACCAAAAATCTTTTCCACTTCTCTGTTGTTTGGTAAACTAAAATGGGACGTTACCTGTAATGTGATGAATCACTGGCTTTGGGAATTGGCATTAATTTCCCTTGTGGTGACAAGTGATACTGCTGCAAGAGGGGGCTCAAGAATACCAAATACTTCTAAGTTGTTAGACACTGAAACTTAATAATGTTGGGGAAAACTAGTGATTGTAAAATAGCTATGTGACTGTTTAAAATTTAACTTTGTAGGTTCTTTCAATTTATGAATGTAAAAGACTTAAAGAACTAATAAAATAAGCTCTAGTTATGTTTCTGTTGGAAAAAGCTCATTACTTTCTACCAATAGCTAAGTATGCTTAGGGATATAGTATTCAGAGTTCCTGAAGAAGCTGGTACACTGAGGTCATAGATTGCATCTCAAATTGTTTAGCCAAAAAAAGGAGATAGTAAGGTTTTAGAGATATGAGACTTCCTCCTTAACCTGATCGTTCAGTATCTTTAAACACACTGAATGATTAAATTAACCTTATACTAAGTAACATAGATGTTAATATTTGCTTTTTACTTCTGGGAGTCTGAATATACATCTAGAAAACCGTAAGGTGCTTGCTGTTATGGTTGCCTTTGCTAAATCCTCTTCTTTCCACGTGACATGTAATCTTCTGTTGTCGTTTGGAAATCATACATTGCTTGTGTCCAGTCATGTATTCCACAGTGCCAGGACGTTTAGATGTTGGAGTAGCGGTGCTCTCCATCTGGTGTGAGGCTTTGTGATGTTTTCTTAGCTTGTGTTGTATTTGCCGTGGAAAGGCTGAACAGCACCAGGGTGTTAATTGTGCTTTTTTCAATGTGTTAATTAAATGTTATAAATGCATGTTGAGTAGATCCAGTGGAACCGGTTTTTGAAGTAAAATACAAACACTATGCGCTCAGACTTCCTCCATAAACAAATGATTGTGATTCATCTTGCAGTATTTCATGAACTGTAGGGTTCTTTCCTGGTTAGTTGTCTGTTCAATGAACACAGGGGTTGGCTTGCACACTCTCCATTTCATATATATAACAGGCACTGAAATGCTATCAAAAACAGTTTTCTATTTTTGTTTCTTCTTTGAAGATTCCTTGTAAGGTGATAGTGAGATTCTCAAGAGCGCAAAAGTTGCTAAACACAAGGGTGGAGTTGATAAAACTGTACCGGTCTGAGGCAGAAATGCCTATTTTCATATTTGGCACCTGTGTTCCATACTTGATGGCAATCTATAAATATTTACATACTGCAAAAGTAAATGAGTTATTGTGGTAGCTGTTGCTGTTTCTTTCTTTGACAGGAATGAGGCGACTCTCAGCATCTGAGTTCAGTCACAGGCCATCCGCGCAGGCGCAGAGCATTGCATCCACAGCTTCTGCTGAGGCTGCCATCGAGTGTCACCTCGGAAGGAGTCTCTTCAAACCTCCTTCTCTTTTTCTGTTCCTGCATGCTCATGCTTTACAGTATTAACTTATAGTTGCGAAGGAGCATTTTCATTCATCATTTATTTTTCAGTATCCGTGTTTTCAACAGTTTTCTGTTTGAGCTCCATATGTGTTGTAAGATTTTCCTTAGGACCTATTTCATACAGAGCATCCAGATGAAGTCTTCTGTGTCCTACTCGGTTTCATAAGAAGAGCTCAGACGCCCCATGTAAGGTGGTCAGCGTTGTGATAAGTATTGTACAAATGGGGGTCGAGGCAGGGAAGAGGTATTCTGGGTTTGAGGAAGATGGATGTGCTACCTGTCTCCCATGGAAAGTATCCATTTCTCCACTGTAGAGCTGGACACTGAATAGTCTGGAGGGCTGTCCACTGCGACTGCTGGCCAGAAAAGGTCACCCAGGCCACGAAGGAGCAGATCCTATTGACGCACCAGCTCTGGGAGAAAGGGAGCCCAAGTTCTGCATTTGCAGTGTGATGCGGCTGGCTTGGTGGTCTATGAACACTTCCTGCATTTCGTTAAACGCTATATATGAATTTGATACTCTTAACAGGCAGTATAACAGCTGGATGAGCTCTCTTGCATAGTAATAGTATTGTTTTAAAGCATGTGCCAGATGTAGGGGCTTATTGCCCACAGGCACTGGTCTGTACAGCTGCTAATATCAGCTTTCTTCTCTCTCATTCTGTCTGTAGCACGATTTTTCTCCTCCTTGCTTCCTCAGATGCTATTCACCTCACCAAACTGGCTCCCTTGCGCTCTGAGGGCCTGTCATGGCGCTGGTGGTCCCAGTTAAGCAACAGTTAAATCTGTCCACTTTACCTTCCCATAATCTCTGGGGTTACTTCTTGCTGTGTCACAACAGTAGAAATCTTCCCTGACCTCATCAGAAAAAAATCACTTGCTGCTTCTGGGATGTTCGTAGCGAATCTACAAGTTGTTGGATGGCCCATGAGGTTAACAGGAGAGGGGTGCTCATTAGAGGTTTCAGATTAAAATGCTGACGAGCTGGAGCTGCTGCATTGCACCTGTTGGGTTGTTCCTGCTGTTGCAGCTGCCACCTCTGTCCCTTCTGTGTTCCTCAGTGCAAAGTCTCCATCTCTTTAGGAACTGAGGTTCTCGAGAGCTTACTTGTGAGCTCTTTGGAACAGCACATTGTCTTTCTGTCATATAACAACTACCAATGGTATTGTGCCCATCAGGGCCTTGGAGCGCTAGTGCTACACATTTAATAAATAATAAACCAAACATATGTGAAGGGAATCCAGGTGATTTAAAGTTTCTGCTGCTTACTATGGAGGATTCAGGATTATCTGCTGGAGTCAGTTTTGGGACATGTTGCAAGAACCATTAACATTTATACTCTAGGAAGTTAGTGTCTTGCACTAACGAATGAGAGTTTCTTTAATCATATTGTTCTCACTGCAGTGCTTAAGCAAAAAAGCATTTCAGAAGCATTTCATAGTTAAAAGTTTAGCTGGCCTCTTTCTCATACTAGCCTTAAAATTTCTTGCTGTTCCTAGCATTGCCTGTGTTCCACAGGAAAGATTAAGTATATTAGCATCGATAAACTTGTAGCATGTTTTATAGGTTTATTTTGAACCTGCTTGCCATCAAGCTTTGCTATACTAATGTTCCCACCTGGGACAGCAATGCTAACAAACATGAACTGTTTTTTTAACACCTGTAGAATCTGTCAGGTCTTCTTTTGGTGAGTGATACACATATATGTGAAAAACACACTCTCTGCCCAATATGGTGTCAGTCTAAATAGAACAAGAAACAAACCAGAAGGGGTGGGGAAGAGACGAAAAAACGTGTCTATTTTTAGACAAGAATCAATAGATAGGTTTGGCATATTTTTCAGGATTAGGTTTGTGGTTACTTTTTGTTGTGTGGTTTTTGTTTCTTTTAGAGGTATGTAGTTTTGACCTGAGATGTGCCTTTTTGATTAGAACCAGTTCAGTGCCCTCAGAGCAGTGAGATGTCCAAACAAAAAGGAATTTCATCTAGTCCTCCTTTTGAGGAAAGCGTAACAGAAAAGGAACAGAGTACAGGCGTACAGCAGATCTCATGTTGAATGTCAGTTAGGAACATCATATTCTGGGAAGAGAGCTGACGTGAAACTGGGGTGTGTAAGCAGGATCCTGGCTGCAAGGTGTCAAAAGTGAGTGCAAATAAACCTTTAGTTGGATTAATGTGTCTGGTTCTCAATACTGCAGGTCATAAGGGATGAGAGAGTCCAGAAGGGGGTGAGGAGAATGATCAGACTCCTAGAAAAAATGCAGGAAAAGGCTGGATAAGTGGATATTGTTTCTTCTAGAAAAGAAAGTCTTCAAAGAAATAAAAAGTTTCTGAAGTCACTATATACAGGAGAGGAGCAAACGCCTCTATTTCCATTGCGAGTGGGACAGAGAGTACTGAGTTTAAATTGTGGCAGAGGAAATCTGGATCAGTTATTAAGAAAAGTATTCCTTTCTAATAGTAAGTGTAGTCAAGCACTGGAATAGATTGCTAAGGGAGGTGTGGAGTCTCCAGCTTTGACAAGCCTTTTTAAAAGAATAGTCTGGAGGAGTAGGGACTATTGATTCAGCCATGGAAGAAGAAAGGATTGGTGACTTCCCAGGGTTCCTTCGATCTTTTTTTCTAGATGTCTTTTTTTTTTAAAAAAACAAAGGTGCTAAAGTAATGCAGGGATATCCTGGAAAAATAGCAAGAATTTACAGAGCGGCTTTGCAAAAACTTACTGGTTTACATCCATTCCTATTTTCTTTCACGTTTGAAATATTTTGATAGTTTTAAGTTGTGTAAAATGCATTGTAAGTTGAACTGTTGGACTGTGCATTATCCCTGATTGTTTGTAGCCGCTTTATTAGAAAGATGGTATGTATAAAAAGAAACTTGTATATATATATATAAAAAAAGCCTGCATTCAGGCAACTATGAGTTTTGTAATTTCTCCAATAGTTCAAAAACATCTTTGATGTTTTTATATCTTAAGCTGAAACAGTATCACTTTGGTGGCAACCCAGACCATCATATGTGAGTTATAAGTTTATAAATATGAAAATAATTTGAGATTTCAAAAAAGCGCTATGTTTATTTTAAGTGGCAAAGTTATTACAATCCAAATCTGTCATTGGCTGGAAAAGCTAACAAAGGCTGAAAAATCCATTTCAAATAAAAACCTTATCCATCTGGTATTGTTTATGTCTTGCAACTGTATTGTACTGGTCATCGCTTAGTCCACATGATCTACATATGATTTTTCAGGGGTTTTTGTTTGTCTTGATTTATAGATGACTTTGATGAGCTTGTGGTGAGTAACAATGATGTTGTGCTCAAAAATATTGCTGAAGATTTGCGGAATCGTTTACCCATCGAGGCAATGTTTAATTCGGAACATCAAGCTGTTCAGAAAGTAAGCTAATTCTTACGGTCTCCTTTTGCTGAAACACATAATTTATTTGGGGACTTATTTGTAGTGCCAGGGACTACAGTTTTAGTAATAGTGCATAACAGATAATGTGCACTGGATTGAGGCATAGAAAATCTCAGTTTGGTTCTCAGGTCTGTTTCTGCATGATCATGTGACCCCAAGAAAGTTGTTTCATAGTTCTTAATACTTTGATCATAAGTTATTTGGCATAGCTTTCATTCTGTGTGGTATGGCACCTGTCAGAGTGATTATTTAATGCTAGCTCCATAATAGACTCTAGCAGCCCCCTTAAAGAAAACAGAAATACAGGGCCAGTGTTTTGCTGTTGCCATAATGTGGGCAGCCCAGAAATGATTTCCAGCACTTTTCAGATTCTGATGGCTCAGAAAGAGGTGGGCTGTGAGTCCCGTGGGAGGGGAGAGCACCTTTTCTACTTGAGCTGTCAGTATAGGTGGAAAGTTAATGCGTTTCCCAGAAAAGTAGTGTGTGGCTCTTAAACGGGAAAAGTTGATTGGCCATATGCAGCAAGCCTGGGAGAGGGAGGAAAGAGGAGTAGGAGGATGAAGATTATACCCCTTGAAATCATGAGAAGGCAAGCACCCCAACTGGTATGCTTTTGATTGAAAATGATACCCGTGTTAATCAGGGGTGTTTCTAGATTGAGGCATAAGGCACAAGGCTGAAAATATTCAGACAGTTGAAGCTGAGAAGCAAAATTGCCCCTTCTCCTAAATTTAAGTTACATTATCGTCATTAAAGTGACAGAAAAAGCTTCCTTTACCCTGTACCTCCTTTATAGCCAAGCAAGTGCTAAGGAGACAAAATTCACAGCAGGTCTCTTACTCAGCTGTTGAAACCAGCTTGCTTTCCTTTGCCAGCTTCCGCTTCCTGGTTATTTCAGCAGAATTTGATGATCCAGTTTACATGCAGTTTAATTTTCATTGTAACTTTTGAGTTGGGAAAAACTTAGATCTCGGGGATTTTGGGAAAGATAGGAGGGTGGTACAATTAACTGTGTAACACTGTAAGTGAAAATAAGAGACTTGGTTATGCCTTTCTTGGGTTTTGTTCCCCTTCTCAGATACACCAGCATCCACTGCCCATGATTCATGTTGATGCATTCCTTTATGATGATGATTTTGTTGATTCATTGTGTGAGGAGGGGAAAATGAGTAGGAGCTATTGCACAGAGTGTGGCTCATACAAGACTGCATCTTTAGGTAAGTGCTCTTTTGGGAACATGAAAAACAAATTCGGTTTAACTAAACTGGTTTGTGCAGTGACTCAGCCGGACAACACAACATCTAGCTGATGGAGGACTTTGTCCAGACTGGTGTAGTACACAGGCCAGAATTATTTCCTGTAACCAATGGAAGGAGCCTCCTACACCCGTAAGTTGAATTAATTTACAGTGTATGAATGACCCGAGTTGCCCAAAAAAACCTGGGCAGGAAAGAGGCAGGGCTATGTACCACTGAAAAGGAAGATGGGAGGGGAAGACAATACTGTAGGAGTCCACGCAGTAGCCTCAGTCTCCTCTCACATGCTGAAAAGCACTAGAAAGCACCATCTGTCTTAAAGCTTGTGTGTGGTGTGGTACAGATCAGTGCTGTCACCAGTATAGCACAGGCATTGAAGGAGGAATGGTTTGTATGGAGAACATTCCGTTCCTTAAAATCTTGGAGTTGAAATTCAGGCTTTTAATATATCTGCCCATAAAAAGGTTTGCATGAATTGTGCTGAGCCTTAGGTACCATCTTTCCTTTTTCACTTAAACGATTTCAAGTTACTGGTCTTTGTATTCTTTAATGTATGTCACTGTGCAGAAAAAGGTAATTCAGTTTCATGAAGGATTTCAAAACTCTCCATGTAAGGGAAGGAATCCCCAGACTCGAGACAGACTACTTGGCAGGCTACCTCCGATCTGCAACCCCTGGTTTTCCAGGGTCCCCAACACTAGTTCAGGCAAGAAACCGCACAGGTTTTCAGTGATGATAACTCTTCAGATGAATATTTCATTGGTTAATAACACAGTAGTTAGTACTGCCCACCCAACACCTTTGTTCTGTTCTTATTTCCCAGAGTTTATTTCGCATTCCTTTTCCCTCATGGAACTGAAGTTTCTTTATCAACATGTACTGCCTGACCTGACAGGAAAGGTAGTGGTTGACGTTGGCTCCAGGCTTGGTGCAGTGCTATTTGCGGTAACTTCCAGCACAGGAATTCCTATTTTATTACTGTTGCGAACATTTTCCCTCTTCTCTGACTGCCTACTCTCCTTACTCCATCTTGGACGGGTCATTCTGAGAGGCACCTCTGATCTGACTCTCTGAACAGTATAAAGTGCTGTTTACTAGCAGTTTCAGTTCTTGTTCTGTTCCTCGCAAGAGGGAACGCAAAAGATCTTGCTTATGGAGAGGAAAAGTCTGTTGTCCAACAGAGTAGCATATTGCTGTCACACAAGCTGCTCTTTTGCTAGTTCCTGCTCTGTCTTTCCTTCGTAAGTTTGTCCTCTATGTCTTGACCATGTCTATATATAGATTAGCTATGTTAAATTCCCTTATGAAGCTGACAAACTGTTAAATTATACAAAGGAAGACTTTGATATGAATTTGTCTCCAAAAACATATTGTCCTGCTCTGCATTTTAAAATGCACATAAAATACTTCACCGAGAAACTTGAGTGCAATTTTGATTGCTTTTGGCATGGCTGGTGCAACATATGGCCAACAGCAATGCAAAACACACATTACAACTTTCTTACAAAAGTCAATGGCTGTTTAGGGCTCAGTCTTGGAAACGCTTGAGCATGTTATTTTACTCATCTGAATAATCTAATTTTGGGACTACTCAAATGAGGAAAGTTACTCCCATTTGTAAATATTTGCAGCAGTGGGTCCTTAAATGGTATTACTTCTGCTAGCCTGAATTCGTTTTAAAGGACTTAAAAGCTTGTATTGTTCTAGTAGCAGGGGAAACGTTTTAAAAAAAGATTTCTCCTTTTTAATCATATTCTTGGATTGTATTGGAGGAGAGGTGACTTCACCCTCACAGGTTGCTTTTCTACTCTCCGAGTTGAATGGTTTCAGAAAACTTTAATAATTAGATTGTAGTACGTAGATATCTCAGATATTCTGTATCTTTAGCATTGTTTGTTTGCCTTTGCCATTGTTGGCAAAGTGTAATTATGATGTTCAGTGGAGACACTGGCACTTAAAGCCTTGTCTTCATTAGGGCCCTGTAGGCTTAAGTATTTGTACTTTTTTTTTTTCCCTAACATCTCCAACAACTTTTCAAAATCTCAGTCGAAACTGAGTCACTATTTTGGGCTTATTATAAAGAGATAATTTCTCTTTTTTCATACGTACCTGTATGAAGCACCTGAAAATGGCAGTCATACAATACTTAGAGGTGCTGACAAAGACTCTGTACCAAAATATCCCATTATAATACTGGTACATTGTCCTCCATTTTCACTCTATTTGACTATATGTATGTCTCATGGTTTGTTCTTTTTCTCTTACTATTTTCTTCTTCCATGCTCCCAAGAAACAAAAACGTGCAGAGCCTTTTCCTTTCGCACTATTTTTGCAACTTGGTTTGTACTGCTTTTTTCCTTCTTAGAGTGTTTTCTATCTATTTTGCAATTGAAGCGAAGTTGGAGCTTTCCTTTTCTTTTTATTTGGCGAGTCATTTTGGATCTTTTGTTAAAATTTATGAGGTGTAAGTGGTAATTGCCAAATCAGGGCCTTAGCTCTGAAAAACGTCAGGACCACTGAAAGACATTTCTCAGCTTGCTGTTTTAAAATTCTTCCTTAATCTTAACTTATGTTTTATTTTTTCGATTTTAATTGAAATTTTTGAACTTGTTTTGAAGGCATCACAGTTACTAAATTTCCTTTTCCTAATGTAGGGTTATCTTTATAGCTCAGCGTCCCAACTGTATGGAGTAGAAATGAATGCAGACTTTTGCCAGTTGCAAGAAATGATCGTTACAAAATACCAGTTCATTGACAGAATAAAGGTAACTAAATACATGGTTTAGTGTATATACTTTTAACCACTGTGTACTAGGTATCCTGTTTATGTGAGCAGCTGGTAATTCAGTATTCTGAGAAGAAGTTTCTGCCTTTGCTTGTTTTGGTCCTAAACAAAGGCTTTGCATTAGGGGAAAAAAAAAATCTCATAGCAGAGAGGAAGAGAGAAATTATCAAAATATGATAACATGTGTTTAATCACTTAGCCTTTTTCCTGAATGGACTTACCTACTGGCTTATGCAAAACATAGATCTTAGCTGCTGCTCCCAGTGAAATCAATTACATTATTGCCACTAACTTTTGCGAAACTGAGTGTATAAAGAGTTTCTGGCATGAATAACAAAACTAAGTGTCTGTATTTCATTAATGTTAGCAGAAAAATGTTCCTAGGATTTCCAGATTTTCATCTAAGAACACCTAAAGGACTTACACCTAAAGGTATTTCCTTTCTTGGAATGTCAGTACCTTCCGCAAGCAAAGTGAGTTTCAAACAATGTGCTATCATTATGGATTCCCTAGTCCCATTATGGAAATAACTACTACTGTTTCAATGAGGAAAAAAAAATCTTTTTTTTTTTTTCCTTTCTGGGAAATACCAGTTACTTTGTTACCAGCAAAAGTTGGTAAGTAGAATATGCTGGGTAGAATACTGACTTCAATCCTGTCTTGTGTGCATGTGCTCTGGAACGGAGTCACACAAACTGCTGGATGTAGTAATTTCTTGGGAATTAAAGTAACCATTTTTAAACTGGAAAGAAATAGTAAACATGAAGTGTTTAATACAGGGTGAGCAGTATCATTGGGTTGCCCAGTTCAGTCCCAGTTGCTGCCAGTTTATCCATAACCTTTGATTTTTGCTTCTGTTTTGTGTTCATAACACCTTATTGTGTTGAGACTGAAAGTGCAGTTAGGAACTCTGTCAAGTTAGTTCAGTGGAGCTGGAGATCTATATGCATGCTTTTCAGCCTTGTATATTCTTTATTATAAGCCTTTTTGTTTTTCCTTCACACCTTGTAACTCTGCTGAAGTACTCATTTCAGAGCATAAAGATAAGAAGATAATATGTTTTCAAAGCAGTGCCCGAGGACTTAGCTATTTGAGTCTCATTAGATGCTAATTTAGTCATGTGACTTGTGTTATCACACTGCTTTGAACGTTTCAGTCTTAGATTTTTATTTCACTCCCAAATGAATCCTCTCTAGAGATAAATACCAGCTTGAAAAATAGTCAGAATCCAATAGCTGATAATTTATGACACAAATTTGAAAAACTTTTAAGAGATCCATCTTAAATAACAATTGTTTTTTTGGGACATTCTGAATTTTTGTTAGAGTACATTCCCAAAGTCCAGCAGGGTGGAATGACATCTTTAGTGACTAGGTCTCTGAGTGAACCTTGTGTTTCTTTGGTTTGTTGAAGTACATAGAAAGTTGCTCAGCATCATTTGCCATTTGAGCAAACACTTAGATGCTGGGAGGAAAGGAAAGAAATAGTTCAGCAGATTTTAGGAAACTTGAGCCCTCAATTCAGAAATTGCCCATAATCATGAAAGGCCTGGTGTGTGTTCCACTGGACAATGGGACTGTTTTAAGATCAGTTGCTGCCCCCTCTGTTGTGCCAGCACACAGCCAAGCGGGTCAGGGAAATGGTCCAGCTGAAAAAGAACGGAGCAAAACCAGTGATGTTTTGGCTGGAGCAATGGCTGGATCTGGCTCATGGTGCAGCCACACATGCTTATGTGGTCCTACATTCCCCAAGAGGAATGAGGATGCCTTTGGGAGAATGGGGTGCTTAGGTCGCTTTAGTCAGCACGGTCACCTACGGTGTAAATGCAGGCTAATTTTAATTTAAGGTTTAAGTGTTACTCAAGTCAAGGAAACATCAGCACATGTTCGAAGTTTCCTGGTAGTTTAAGCATCTTTCTGAGTTGAGGCTTAAAATACTAGGACTGCCATTAGTAGAGCATTAAGAACGCTTAGTGCTAATTACAGCTGCTACTGGTGCAAGAAGTCTACTGGTGGAACAGTCCACCAGTCACTTGTGTTTGGATTAAAGGACTGCTGCTCAGGGGTTTTGTACAGAAATTCTGTAGGTTTGTTATCTTTGCCTCTTGAAAATAATTTTGAGAGTAAAGTAAAATGTCTGTTTACCCTCAGAAACAGTGGTCCAAATCCCACTTACTGTCTAGGTGAATCTGGGTTCCCATACATCAGTTCTGGCAGATCCATCTGAGGCATGTTTTGCCCCTCACTGTCTGTCCTGCCCCACTGCAGGAGGCTGTTGCCTGTGTAACAGGGCAGCAGTCAAGCCTGTATACATAATATCTTCAGTTTTACGGTCTTTCATTTTAATCTGATTAGTGGTGGCTTTATGCAGAGAGCATGATTTTACAACCAGGACCTACTGTATTTAGGACTGCTGATGGTGGCCTGACTGGTCTGTCTTCTTTCTCTGCTGCCTGAATGCTTGAACAACTTCTTAATCGGCTCCTGTACTGCTACAGTTTGCCGTGCACTCTATCGCAAATCTTAGTTGTCCTAAAAAGCTCTTTCATGATTTAGTGGATAAACAGTTCCGATGTCCACACACCAGAGGTGAAAGTAGGAATTTGACCAATCATTCTGACACCTGAACTGTCCCTGTTTCTCAGTGAGATGGGGCCTTCAAATACTAACCTGCCAGTTCTGGGTCAGGTAAAAGAACACAGTTGCATCCTTTCCACTCACTACAGGCAGTGGTGAAGAACTTGGCAGGGTAATGTGTTTAAGGAGATAAAGCTGTTTGTTTTACTGATTTGGAGCACCTGCAGAGAACCCATGGAATATAGCTCTCAAAGATTAAATGCTGTGATGCCTGATTTTTTATGAGCGGTAGAGTTTTCTTTCTGTTATTAGCGATATTGAAATATTTGGCTATAATTGCAATTGCTATAATGCATTCTGATAACATGAACTGGAGTCATAAGCTGTGGCAGCTCGTCATCTTTTCCACACTTGAACGGTTACAAGTTGCAGGAGTGGTAGTACCTGTTTCCTCTGTCAATCAGAACAGCATGGCTTGCATGTTAGTTATGAAGTACAGTACATAATTTACCCTCCCAAGAAGTATTGATATATTGCTAGGTGGGCAAAACGTTTTTCAACAGATAAGTGTTTTAATCTTCTATAGTAACATTCAGCTTTCCTGTCAGAATTAAGAATTCCTTTTTACATCTGTCCAATATTGGAAGGATTGGACAAAATGTGAAATGTTGAAACCATCAGGTTAGTATACTTCCAGTGCAACCTAGTAATAAGTCACACAAGAAGGAAAATAAGTTGTTCAGATTTTCTGCCCATTTTCAGGGATGCACTTTCAAAAAAAATTGTGGAATACAAGTAATTTCATATTGGCTTTCTTTCCCTTATCCCTTCAAAAGATGTTCCCATTTATGTTTGTTCTTGGATTTAGGTTGTGAAGTATTTCTCCACATTTAAAAGGAAATCAAACACATCTTGTCAGAGTGTTAATGAGCACCCATATTCTCCTGTCACTATAATCTCACCTGTTTGAAAGTGACACGATGTGCTAAAATCCTTTTTGGTAGGTGAAGGCAGACAAAATCAAACCAGCTCCTGTGCTCACTGGAGAGACAGCTGTTTAGTAAGGTAAAGCACTTGCTGTCCTCCAGTGCCACTGAGCATCCTGCCTTTACAGCATTTCCAGTCTCGATATATGTTGTGAGAATTCAGCCGTCAAACCTGGGTCTGTGGTGTCTTTTCTAACTATAATTCTTCAGTAACCTACGGAGCCTGTGAGAAGCCTTTTAATATCCTCAAAAAAGCTTTAGCTAGCTTAGCTTCTTTCCTGAAATCAATGAGCGTTTATGATAAAATATAAATAAGTGAAGCATAACATCCATCACATACATCATCTCCTCTTTTATGGCACAGGGTGTTCTAGACCAAAAGCCAGATGTAGCTTATTTCACTTAACATAATGAATCGAGTATTTTAATTAGAGGAGATAAATCTAATTTTTATATTTTCATTTTTAAAAGTCTATTCTGGTTATTTACTTCAGTTTTATCTACTGTGAGGCCATGAAATACCTGGTTTTGTGACTGGTTCAAAATAGTGGTAGCATGTGCTGTATTAGGTTGACAGGCATCATGGCTACTTGAAGGCTGTATTTGTCTCTTAAATTAATTTATGCCTTGTGAAATTTTTCTCCTTCAGGTGGTTCACGCAGACATCTGTACTGAGGCTTCACTTCTTCAGAAGGCTGATGTTGTTGTAATGAATAATGTCTTTGAATATTTTCTTGACAGACAGGAACAGGCCAGGTAAGCTATGTGTCCAAACAAGTAATCTATTTCTTTGGCAACGTCTGTGTAACCTTGGGAGTTATTGAAAACCTTAAGGTTGTGTTTTTTGAAGTCACATACATAAATTACACAAGGAAATTGTTTTAAACTGCCTACACTTAATTGTTATACTTAACTGCTAAGGTGTTACGGCAGTTGTATGTTGTTAAACCCACTAAACATTGCTGCTTTGTTTACCCAAACCTTGCCCTGAATCCTTGCACTGATCAGTTAAAATAGTATCTTGCTGTTAAATGATCTGAAATTACTATGTCAGCATAAAGCTTAATCTTCAGAAAGAAGACAGGTCACTGAGTTGCAGATGTCAGAGCTTCAATACAGATGCACTGCAAAACACGGTTGTTAGAGATATTTCTGTCATATCTTCATAATGATGTGGTAGCAAATAAACAAGTGGCTAAGGTTCTCCTCTTTCACGTACAAGACACTCGCAGATAAGCTTTTGCTAATCCAGCAGTATCAGTTTAAAATGTAAATAACTTTACCGTCCAAAGTTACTATGTCTTTAAAATGGGCAGTCAAAAAGAAAGGGTGCCTGTGTCTCCACCATCCCAGCCAACCATCTGACGTTAACAGCTAAGTTAACAGTTTCAGCTAAGGCTTGTCCTACTGCCCTTGATACCAGGCGGTAATGTCAACCAGAGAGGCACAGAGTGGATGGGTGAAGGGTAGTGGGTGTTTCATATCGCCGGGAGATTTGTTTCCAGGCACGTGATTGAGAATTCATTTGGTTCTTCAAGAACTCAGGGGTTGTGGTTGAATGTTGCATTAGCACCATGAAGACAAATGACATTTGAAGAATGCTGGAAATTAAATTCTTTTTAGTCTGAATTGCTGTGCTGTGAGAAATTATCTGACTTGCAAAATCAGAAAAAAGGAATGCTGGGGGCTATATTTAAATATTCTGATTGCTAATGTCTTAAGTATTTTGTCACGACTGTGAAGTATGTATGTAAAGAGCAGCTTGTTGCTAAGCTTAATAAATCGGAGCACTCAAAAGACTGGATTTTCTTTAAATCCAGAAGTTTAAAGGGATGAAATGTCAATATTTAATCCTAGTCCTAGCTGAAGCACCTAGTGAAGGTGTTGACAGTACAAAATGACATGCATGTATGTATCAGAGTTAAAAAGTTACAAAATCCAACATTGTAAAACCATATATTCCCTCAGTTTTTAATACAAAGCTTGATTTTGTTCATACAATGATATTTGCTTAGATATTAATAGTGTCTGATAAGCATGTATAGCAAGTCTTTAAGCTTAGTCTGTCTCTAGCCACTGAACTGTAAAAGTGTTAGATTCATTTTATCTCAAATGTGGCTTTTTTCCTAAAAGTTGGTGACCTACTTTTAAATATGTTTCAGAGCTTGGGAATTTATTGCCTTTAACGTAAGGAAAAGAGGGTCCTTATTAGTGACAGTTCCAAGCCTTAAAGAATCGCTCTCAAAGCTCCAGGTAAGTTCCCTCAGCAGGTTTTAGCTAACTCGTTTTGTGACTTTCTGTGAAAGTGGCAGTTCTGTAGTTTGGGTTAACTGCTTGTGAGTATTTCTGTGAGGAAGGATATGTAATTTTGTGCATAGATGAAAAGATGTAGGACTCTGGATTCTATTTCCAGGTTAACCACCAACACATCTTCCTGTACTTTGATTGTCCCCACCTCTAAAATGGAAATCCCAGCCTATATCAATAGGAGCCATGAATCATTGTATTATCATGTGTATTATTAACAATACCTTAGATGTGAGGTTAAAAAAACCCCACAAAACATTATCAAAGCCATATTATGATGTGAGTAAGTTTTGTGATAATCAAATCCATTTCAATCAGACTACTTCCAGGTATAAAGGTACAGCCTCAGAAGTACAGACATATTTATAAACTTCTAAAGGCAGAACCTTGAAATGTTTTCTCTATTTATCTCTACATTTGCACATGGCCTTGAAACATGACAAACTGTTTTGTTAAGCTAGTTGGAGAAAGGGACATACTAAAGAAGGACCATCCGTGAGGATACTCGTGTCTTCTGACCTGTTGTCAGCACAGAAAATGACTCATAATATGGCAGTATGAGCTATTAGACGTACAGATTAGGGAGAGATGTGGTCTCCCAGCTAGCCGAGTGATTACCATCGGGCGTCTTGGATCAGTGACATAACTTTAAATTGCGTTTGGAAACAAACACGGCGCCAGTGCAACTTTCAAAGATGTTGAACGCCCTGTGCTGCTGCTGCTCTTCCTGAGTAGTAACCACTTCCCATGGACCGACCTCTGCTCTGTGTCCATCTGCCATAGGTCATCGGTAGATTACAGTTGTTAATGTGTATGATGCCTAGACAAATTATGCGGGCTGCGTTTAGTTATGAAACAAACCGCTGATCATACGTGACAAGGTTATTTATGAAGTGGCTTGCTCACCACAGTAGTCTGCTTTAGAGAAATCGAATCACTTGTTGCCTGTATGCTAACGGGCGAAATAGATCCTCAGCAGCAGCAATGGTGTCATTTGACCTTTTCTTGGAGCAGGCAGTAGTTACAGAGCAGCTGAGAAGCCCTTTGTAGCCTTAATACAATACTCCTTGGGTGTAAAGCAAGAAACTACCTGTGATCCTTTCATGGTACAGTTAGCTGCTCTCTCAACACTTCTGTCAAAATGTTGCCTTCTGATCAGGATGCTTGAGGCTTACACTAATGCATCTAGTGAAGCAGTTGTAACATGCTAGCAAAATATCTAGCCTATTGACTGATACAATTTAAGGAGTTATCTTTATTCTCTCCTATTTAAGTTAAATGGCACTTCCAGAAATGAATTTATCATTGCTGCATGATTTGGAATGTCTAATCTCTCTTATTATGTCTTGTTGCCTTCATGTTGCACTGACCTTGGAACTCCTGCTATGTTTCTCAACGTTGTATTAATTTAAGGACCTGTTTTCATTATTTCAGACAAATATTCAGCTCAACCAATGGGTGGAAGAGATGCAGCTCAACTACGATGTGTATATGGAAAAGGATGTTGACAGAGAAGCACTTGAACAAATACATTTATACAAGGTTCTCTAGTACCTGGAAAAATTTACCAATATCCTTGTAATAAGATTTATTTTAGGTCTAAAATGAATTTGGATTGATTTGTGTGAATAAATCAGGTCAAAATTCTTACTGTGATTAATCTGTGTCATATTTGTGGTTTGTAATGAAAAAGAGTCATTTGAAACAGGTTTATGTTACGGAGACGTTCTATCTCGAGTATATTGACTTTTAACTAGGAGATATCCGTATGGTTTAATTTTTGCAGAAATGTTAGAGAGAGTGGCTGCATACTGATGCTGAAAGAATTTTTGTTCTCTAGCATTGTGCACTGCTAATGTTTGCTAAATATATAAAACCTAAGAATAATGCATCATTATTAATGTGAATGATAAGAATGCATTTAGCATAGTGTTACTCAAAAGCTGCAATACATTAGAGTTTGCTGTTCTGTTTTGGTATAGACCATTTATTATTATCAGTAATAATATTTATTATTAACAGTATTATCTTTAATGTTCCTCCTATGGAATTTGTAGGTTTTCTTGCCAGGGTCTGCTTGATAGCCAGAGCATCTACTGGCATCAGTTATGAGAAGTCCTTGAGGTGGCTGTTAATGTAAAGTACCGAAAGGAGCCGTTGGAAATTAATACAGCAAGTCTGAGACAACAGGACTCTGTTCCACTTCCTGCGCTTCTGCTGGGGATGGTAGGAAGTGTAATAAGGGGTTAAGAAGCTGAAAATTCTGAACAGGTGTCACGGCTTAGCAGAGGCTTGGTGGTGGCGTAAAACATTGGAAATTCGTAACAGAGCCTCCTCAGAGAGAAAAGATCCACATACGCCCACCACATTTATATTTAGATTTTACGTTCTAAGGATGTGAAGCTTTTAGTCAGCTGAAGAATGTTTCAGCTTTTAGCAAACATTAACAATCCGAGTGCAAAAATACTAACTTCAGGAGTTTTGGACTAAGTGCATTGTTAGTGTCTAAAAGTTTGCTGCGTAACTTATGTCTAGTGCAAATGGGAAAACTTTAAATTGGATTTCAGTCTTCAAGTGATTTACAGGTCAGTGAACTTGATAATATATGCTGTAAGCAAAAAGGAGCAGCGGCTATTAGGCACTCACTAACATAGTAAGTAAAAGGTACTGTAGAAAGGACAATGAATTTTAAGAAGTCTTATTTTTCATGGTCTGTTTGGAGTGAAGGGGGATATTTTAACTTGAATAATGCTGCCAAATGCTTTGTTGAATCTATTCTTCATGCATTTAAAAATGAACAAGGATGGAAAGCTTTTCTTAAAATGTTTATTTCATTTAAGTACAATAACTGAACTGTTGATTACTTAGTTGTCAATGAAACAAATGCCTCTAGAAAAGGAACCTAGGAGAGGCTAAGCAATGGGGTGGAGGTAATGCAAGGCTAATAGATATAACAAGGAAAGAATAAAAAATGAGAAAAGAAATGCATGTGCAATTCAGAATGAGGAAATGAGCACTGTAGTAATCGGTACAGTGCAGTGGAAGCTGTGACTGAATTTGGAGTGTATAAATAGGCTGCTATAAAAGGAAACCTGAGTGGGTCTTAAAAAGCTACTTCATAACGCTACTATCATGTGAGAAGAAAACACCATTTTGTAAGGTAGGTTGCTTCTTCCAGAGGTCCTGCAAGATCTCCCAAATCGGTTGTCAGGACTTTTGGCTCACGATATTTGGTATAATCTGTGCCCTGCACCTTCTTTTGGTAATACGGGAACTTATAGCTTTCATTGCAGTTGTTTCCCCTCTTCATGCTGAGTCTTCAAATACTTTTTTTGGGTGTTGATCTCAGATAAAAAAAATTTCAATAGACTGGAGCAGATCACCAGCATATTTAATGACATCTGTATCCTCTGACTCTGGAAATAGCATGCACGCATCTGGAGCTCATATGCAACAGAGGGTGCAACAGGGAAGATCCCCGTGTCTTTTTTAGACATCAGGAGAAAGAGGTGAGTTCAAGCTGCTGGAAATTCTGTCTTCCTCTCCTGCCCTTAGCAGGTCCTTGATTTAAACCTGCACCCCAACATGTTCATGGAGGAGAGTTGGTGGTAGTTCCATTTGATTTTGTGAAACTGATACTCAGAAATACAACTTCTCTGTCCCTTTAGACATCTCTTCCTAACTTAGCTTTGTTGCTTAACTCATCTACTGAAGAGCTAGAAACAGCTAGTGCGTGAAAGAAAGTATTTGTGTAATTTTTCCCTTTCCCAGATTTAACTTTTGTTATCTGGCCCCCGTTAGTCCTGTTACAGATTCCTACACACAAGGATTGCAAAAGTAAGGGGTGAGGAGGTTTGCAAAACCCCATGTGAAAGTGGGCAAATCAGTCCTCCCTGTACGTGCTCAGGCGGCCTCGGACGTCAGCTGAAATCCTCAGGAGAGCGTGTCTATCGCCTCAACTCAGGTTTTGCTTGTTCGGCTCGAAGCTGACAAGGGTACATCCAGCATGCCGAGTTCTGCTGCTGCGCTATTGCGCAGTATTTGGCCGGTGATTGAACTTTTCTATGCCTCAGTGTCTACAGTGAAAATGGGAATTACAAATCTGAACTCGGAGCAAGGTTATGAATTAATTGAATATCAATTGCTTCAAGATTGTCATATAAAAAGTGCTAAACAGCCAAGTTGTGCTTTGTAAACTGACCTGATTTAAAAGACCTGAAAGGCAAAGAAAGTATCAGTACCTCTCTGAGGTAAACTTTCTGGCCCTTTTCTTCATAAGACAGCGTTGAAAAGGAAGCCTGGATTAACCACGCTACAGTGTTAAAAACGCAGAAGTAATTATTTCCTAGTGTCCTCAGTTTTTGCACTGTCCTTGCTGTTAGATGGCCGCTGGTATTGGGAGGAGGGGAGAGGGGAGAAGCAAACCCTGGTTGGTACCCAGGGTTTTGGGGTTGTGTGCATGGCAGCTCGGTGACAGCTACCGCAGGTGGCACAGTGGCTGTTGGGAGCTGCTGGCCCCTGGGCTACTGCCCCCAACAGCTCGTGGGCTGCACGGCTGGTGTGCTACGTCTTCCCATGAAAGACAACTCCATGAATGACCTGATGGAGGTCCTAACCCCAGCTACGACACCAAAACCCTGCGGTCATGAACAACTCAGATCATGAAATTTCATATTTGTAGGCCTGAATTTGAATGAATTAATCAGAGGGAGCTGCACATCTGCAATGTTTGTTGTAATCGTCGGGAGTTTCTGGCATATGGAAGGCAGCTCCGCTTTTCCCCGGCAGCATAACTTTCCAAGTCATACTCTGGCTTCTGCAGAATGAGCTATCTGAAATTTAAATCCATCAAGAACTACTGTAAACCAGAAAAGACTTTTTGGATCCACTTAACAGCGCAAAAACTGTCAAGCCGTAAGAATGACAGATTAACTTTGGAGACAGCAAACACTGCAAATATTTTCACTAGAGACTGTGTTTTCAAAAAATCACCAAATGCCTGGTATGGGCATCCTGGCTCTCACAGGTGAGTCATTTTCCATGTGTCCTTTTTTACCAGCAAGCAGTACCGGAAGGGTCTAATGACCCATGCTTGGGAAAACTTGACAGTGGGGCAAACTTGGAAAAAAGAAATCCAGCTCCTTCATTCCTCACCATCTATGTCTTCCTCTCTTTCTCTTCCCCAGGTTTCTCCTGTCTCTTGTCTCTGTTCAGCCATCTTCTCTTTCCCCACTCCCCGTGGCAGGGCCGTGCCGTGGTGCAGCAGGAGGCGCGCAGAAGTTCCGCCTGAGCGCGGCTGCAGCCTGCGTGCTGGCTCTGTCACTAGAAGACAGTAACAATGAAAGCAGCTGGTAACTTTAGCTGAGCAGCTTCTAGGCGTCAGTGCTGACTGGAGTAACGATGGAAATGTTTTTCAGGGGCTGCTTTGTGCTCTCCAGGAATTCTTGGTAGGGACTCCAGAGAAATGGGCAGAACCAGCTCCATCTCCTCTCTGAGGCATCACAACAGACCCAGGCTCCGTCTCCCCCTCCTCAGAGAAGTGGGAAGGTGGCATGCACAGTGCTGCTGCTCGCTGTCAGCATTTTAACGAACGGCCTCTCAAAGTCTGCGCTTGGGCTGTCACCAGCACTCTGCAGTAGAGGGGCTTGTATTTGTAGAAATAAGTGGAATGAAATGTCTGTGTGTCCCTAGGGATGGGTTTTTCCAGCAGGAGCAAGGTAGCAGTATGCTTGAAGGCTTGGAGCTGATCACCTCCTGAGTCCCTTGTAGCTTGTAATGTAGGAGTTCCCTGTATGAACATATGCTGGAGTCATTCCCCACTTTTCTTTCAGGAATGCTAGCAAATAAGTCTTAAAAACCCAAACACAGAAGTTCCCTGTTGGTTGCAAGTCTTTTCTACTAAGCATTTGCATCCCTGCCTTTTTTTCCTGCTACGTGATGTCCCAGCCCCTCATGCGGCTGTGGGTCTTTACCTGTAGACACTTTCTCAGGGATTTCTGGTCTTGTTCTTCTTGAGAGCTGGAAATCACAAGGATGGGGAAAGTCGGCAGGAGATTTCATGCCAAATTTTGAAGCAGAATATTTCACCGGAGTTGCTGGTTGCAGAGATCAGGCCCTGATTGTCTGCAGTATTGTGTGAGCGTGTGTATTGTGTACGTGTGTATATACATCCACCCACAGAACGAGACTCTGCTTATCCTCAAGAGTCTACTATGTACATGGACAAAGGTAGAAGAAAGGAAATACTATTTCCTGTCTTCCAGATGGGGCATTGAATTTTGTATTGTTATTGTGATTGTGTAAATGAGGTAATTGCACGCACATTGTCTGCTGTAGGATCAGGGAGTGCACTTTTTGTGGTCAATATATTCAGAGACTTAGAACTGTGAGCATGAAAATACACACATATCTGTTAAAATAAATAGTCTCTATTTTTAAAATGACATTAAGAAGAGAAATAGTAGACAATTTACTGGGGAGGGCGGAGGGGAACATCACTGACAGCTTCCTGGCGAAACGTTTAAGACACTAGAGTACAGGCACCAAGCTGACACGCAGACAAACATTGCAAGGGCACTGGTGTAAGGAAGAGAAGAATTTGGGTGGAGCTGCCTGCTTCCAACTGCTTTAACAAAGATACAAACAAAGGGAAAGTTCATAATTTTAGTAGTAAGTTAAATGGAAAGCTAACAAAACATGAGGCTGAGTGTCCTAAAATGAAACTAAGCATGATGTTACAAAAGCTCTTGCCAACTGACCGAGGCTGGATGCTGAGGAGCGGTATTCTCCGCTAGAGGTAATAGCTGCCTGCATGTTGTCTTCCAGTCCTGCATAAGGTGTGCAAGCGGAGCATGTGCATAGACTGCTAAATTATCTTGGTAATTTTGAAAGCGTTTTGAATAGCAAGTACATTTCAGTTATTAACTGTGACAATTAGGGAAAACGATTACTTGAATTCACTAGTAATCTTACAAGTAATCGAACTACTATGCTACATGTGTGTAATAGAGGTATCTCTCAGAAGTGTGGACAGGAGCATCTCGGACCTTCTCACTGATCCTTTCCCACTGGGGCACGTCAGGGTGACTGGGCCAATGACTGGTAGGTCACTGTCAGAGCTCCGTTCCTGCCGGGGCAATGACCCGGGAGGTCATCGGCAAAAAAAATCCAAAACAGGCAGGCAAGGAGTGGGACACAGTAAGGATGCAAGGATTTTATTATCAAAACTACCGCACGTGTAAGTACAACATGTGGTGTGAATCTGTAATAGTGTAAATAGAGTCTGTAATTCTAATGCACTTACTGGAATTAGTAAGGACCTCCACTGCCTAGTTGAAATTTGTGCTTTGTAGGCTGACTATTTCAGTGTCATCAAGGTGTCAGCCAAAATTCTGAAGCTGCAGTAAGATTTGCTGTGGAAGAGAAGACTCCAAAATATGTACAGCTTTTGGCCTTCTTTCAGGAAGGGACTGATTGTGGAGTATAGTACATGCTGTTGGGCTTTTTTTTTATTTTTTAATGACTCATATTTTGGACCTTATTCCTGTTTGTCTTTCAACACCAAACAGAAATTGCTATTTAGGTCAAACTGCTGTTTTGGTACTAATGGAAGCAGACATCGGTTTTGTCTATGGATTTCACGGCTATGCGTTTTTCAGAGTGAAATTCCCTCTTTAGGCTAGTGCTGACATTTTAGCAGTGGCGGTGTTACACTGGCACTTAACGCTACTTCTGCCGCGTTACTTGTGCATCCACAGCTGTGGGATAGAGCTGGGGAGCTACCGTTCAGATGTAGCTAGTTTTTATTGTTCATGCAGGCTCTGAGTACAGCGTCTCCTCCTCCTAGCTCCTGCTTTCGGGCCACCTCCTGCTGCTGCCACACTGTCCTGGCTCTTACCTTCTCAGCTCTTCTTACCCACTGGTGTGATTCTGCCTCTTGGCTCGTCCCTGGCTGCAGCCAGCTCTACTGTGTCCCGCTTCTCTGCAGGGATGTTTCCTAACCCCTGCTCCCTGGGCTCTTGCTTACTGCTTCCTGGCGAGTGCCAGCTTTGGAGAGGAGCCTCAGCTCACACCCAGCTGAAGTTTTTAGCCTGTGTCCTGCTCCGTGCCTCATCTCGGATGCTGGTGTGCCTCCGCAGGGAGGCACGCTGTGCAGCTTCCCTGGAACCCGTGCCTTGGAGACATGCAGAGGAACGGGAGACCTGCCAGCTCAGCACAGGGTTTGCTCCAGGCCACTCATCCCTTCCCCTCAGGTAACCGAGTGAGCTGAAGCATCTCTGTGCAGCACAAAGTCTGCACAGTTTAAGCGTGTTCCTTCTACAAGAGCTGCTGTGACCTATCTGATGGTGCTGCGCACGGAAATTGTTAGATAAAAGTGAAGGGGAGCGTGCTGGTTGGGATGCCTGCTGGTGTAACTCCATGCGTGCAGGACTTCAGTGAGTTTCCTTCAGTTCTTATCAGCTGAATATCTGGCTCTGCACCTTTAACTCAGGGCATCGAGACTTCTGAAGATGGATCTTTAAGCCTATTTATTCACAGATACTCAGATCCTGAGCTACAGCCAAAGGTGTGGGCTGAGGGAGAGAGTACAAAAATGGCTTTAAGCTACTTTTGAAGTTCTTCCATATCTGTATTATTTTGTTTCCTCTGTTTTTAAAAAAAACCCAAATAAGTAGTATTTTAACTTGCAGAATTGCTAGATATGAGCTGGTTAGTGGTTATCTCAGGGGCTCTACTACCAACTAAGGTCTAGAAGGCCAAATGCACCTCTTAAGGCTACTATTTTCTTCCTTCCCGTTCTCCTCAGGCTTTCCCAGCAGGTAAGAGGAACCTTAAAATGACTTGTTTTGTTGTTCAGTTCTGAAAGGGCTTTGCTCCCAGAACAGCACGACTGAGCACAGCATGAGAATTAGATTTGGGTTTTACTTGCATAGATAACAAGATGGTTTCCGTGAAATTTTCCAGTCCCTTTTGAATTTATCCTATTTTACAATACATGTATGACATAACATCCAACACCACATTTCTTTCTCTCTGAGCCGCTGTGGTCTGCCTCTCTTGTTCTTGTCTTCTGGTTTTGTGTTTGGTTTTTTCTGGTCAACTCTTTTGCCCAAATTTTGTACTCAGAATAGTTGATGCCACCCTGAAACTCTCTGGTAACAGAAGGATGTTCTTAGATGTTTTATTATTTTTTCCTCTTACCCCACCCATCAGTTTGAGTTGATATTCATGCTCTGAATTAACAGAAGTTAGTTGCAGCACCCACATTTCATTATAACTGTACATAGGGTTTAGCTCTCACAAATAACAAGTTTTTATTTAGTATCTAGAAAGGTATTTTGCTGAGATGCAGAAGCAGACCATTTAACCCAGAGCTTCTGGCCTTTCAGTTAAATGCATTTATGATGTTTTACTGTCTCGTAACTACAGTGTTACGGTATCCAGACTCGGGATTATTCCTTTGTCCTTCCTGCACGTGGCTGCAAGGGCATGGAGGGAGTGGAGAAGACACAGAGCTGGTCAGAAACCAATTCCCCCTTCCCCATGCAGGCCTTCATGGTGGTGAAGGACCCTGGCAGAGGGGAGAGCGGACAAGCATCCTGTATGTGTGGATGACATCCGTGCTCACAGCCTGGGTTACCTGGCAGTGCTATCTAGGCTCCAAAGCAGGTATTTCCAGCCCATGGGAACAGGCTCACCTCACTGCTCTGATCGCAGCACAGGAGAGACTGTGAAGGTTGCAAACTTCTCAGCATCTCCAGAGCAGCGAACGCTGATGGTCATCCAGTGGGGAAAGTAGCAATATCCTCAAGAAGTAAAGCCTACAACCCCAATGAAGAGGTGAGCCTGGGGATGAGCCCTGTTTAGTGCCGCACCATAGCCGAGCCCTTTCCATCGTTTGCAGCCCTGGTGAGCCGAACCCTCTGCCGTTGCAGCCACTGGGTTTGACAAGTCAGGACCCCTCCCCACGGGCGAGCTTCCCACTTTGCTTCTTGCATGACCCAGCCAGTTTTCTCTCCCCTGCCTTCCAGAACCACCCCACTTCTCCCAATCCTATCCTTTACTCTTCTACAATGTTTTCAGAAATCCAGGCAGGCTGTCCCATTACCTCTCGCCTCAGTAAGAGGAGCTGGAGCAGGGGGTCAACAGACTGGGACAGCTTTCTGCCCAGACTGGTTCACCGGGATGCTGGTTCCCAACCACCCTCCCTGTGAGGTGAGAGAGGGGCAAGGTGAGAAGGAAAAGCAGGAGAAATCGGGAGCGGCAAGACTTGTTCTGAAAGAATTAGGGAAAACTGCTCCAGGCAAGGAGGCTGCTGTGGGCTGTGGTTTCTGCATCTGTTCAGCAGGAGCTGGGGTGAAGCACGGCTGTCGGACAGCCCTCCCTGCCTCCCCTGGGTACTCCCCCTTCCCTGGGCAGTTTCAAGGCAGTGGGCACCCAGCGCGGAGGAAAGAGGTGGATTAGGGGGAAGAGGGTTCAAGGAGCTGGTTGGCAGGAGGAGGGCTCTGCCAACGGAGGGCTTCAGGAACTGGCAGCACCTAATGTGGACACAGCACGGGATGGCAGCTAGCCCTCCTCCTTCCGCTGGGACCAGCCCTCTTTGAAGTTCTTTCCTTCTGCTGCTGTGCTCCTTGGTCTTCACCTGTTCCCTCTGTTTTCCACAAAGACTCGCTCTTTCCAGGCTGGCCAGCAAGAAGGCTCCATCCCACCTCCCCTGCGCTCAGACCCAGGTGCCTGCAGGAGGCCGCGGCTCACTCAGCCTAAGACTTTTAAACACCCCCACAGCCAGTGGTCTTTTCAGAAGCCGCATTTATGGCCAGGTATAAATTAGATACAGATTGCTTAATTTGCATAGGTGCCAGACAGAGAGATGCACAGAGCTTGGCAGGTAAGCCCAGACGCAAGGGGGGTGGGCGCTGCAGGAAGGAGGAGGCAGGGCCCCTGTCGGTGTTCCTGTGGGGATTGCTGCTGGCAAGGCAAAAGGGGTTTACCGGAACCCAAAAATTGTCAGATCAAAGCTGTGAAAGGGCTTTTCAGCTCCGTCCTGCTCTCTGCCTGCACCGCACCAGCACTCCCCTACGCTTGGCTTTAAGCAAAAGCTTTCACGGTGGTCAAATTACTCTGCGTGTGAAGGAGCTGCCAGCGCCAGGCGGCTACGGAAGGTTTTGGCAAATCGGCCGGGTGTGAGACATCGTGGTTGGACTCTGCCAGGTTTAGCCCTGATGGCTACGCGTTGTCTACCTCCCGCCTCCTGCACCTCGCTGCCGGGGTCAGTGCCCCTGTGCGGGCGCTGGCACACTGTTGTGGCCGGAGCAGGGGCTTCCTGCCTGGGCCCCCGCAGTCCCCAGGACACACTGGGACCGAAACCGCCCTCGGCAGCCTCCGCTCCTGTCTCCCCTGCTACTGGGACAGACGGCGCTGGAAGAGGGTTACAGCAGACACGGGGGAGGTAAAGCATTAAAGATTGCTGCTGTTCGGTCCAGCACAGCCCATCTGTCACGGCCCTAAAAACGCATTCAGTCCCAAGACGGAGGCTTCCGTTACGGATCAGGCGGCTTCAGTTTGATGCTATTCAGTAGAGTCTGCTTATAACCAACTGAAAACTTGGGCAGGCACCCTCTGCCAAATCTTGTGAGGCAGTTTAATGCATTAACACAGCCAACTTGCCACTCTCCCCACCCCGAGCAGAACGGGACGGGTACAACACCTCACCCCTTCCCGTTCACTGCCCAGCCTTTCGGCTTAAGCCAATAATAAAGGTGGGCTTGTGCTAAGGCACCAAGCTATAAAGGAGGATATCCCTCAAAAATGCCTGAATCCTGCTCTGCTACCTGGCAAAAGAGACAGTAACTCTTCATGGCTGTGATATCTTAAGCCTTTTTCGACAAAGGTGACATTCAGAAGGGGAGACCCATCAGAGCTCTGCAGGCCCTTTGCTCCTGAATGAGAGGATCTCCATAGGCTTTAAGATGTCTTAAATTGTTCCCGTTGTCTTCATGCCTTTAGCTGATTCATCTTGAGTTTTCTAAGTGGAGACTTGGCAGAAATTTGCTAAAAAGCCAATGGAAATTTTGCCTGTAGGCAAAAGGCCAAATACAAGTAATTATTGTGAAGGCACCTGTTAACGAGTGAGGTTACTTACATCCTCTGTGTTTTCATCACTTCTCTTTGTCAGGCAGAAGGCACATCGGAAATTCTGCTGTCTGAGGATGAGAGTAGATTGGGGATGTGGTTATCTGCCTCCACTTACTACACTCTCAGCACTCCCTCTCAGGGGCTGAGTGGGATGGCTAGAAAATAGGGAGGATGTGGTTTCTGAATTCTGAATCATGACAGTTTTTCCCCAATACTGTTATCTGTAGTAATTAAAAAATTCCAGCCTAGTAATTAGACTGTAGCTGGTCTCAGGCTCTGCGGGCCTTGACACTAGCTTCTTAAATTTCAGGACTAACCAGAGCAATCAAATTAAGTTTTTTAATTAACAGTTCTTCTAAACTGATACTCAATCGGAGGCCAAGCTGAGCAACAGCATGTTGGAAGTCATATTGTTACTTCCACTCCTGTTTTCATTTCTTCCCCGAGGAGCTGTAAGTCCCACACTAATTCTTTTTGTAAAACCTTGTAGTGGAGTCAGACACAGGCTGCACGCTAGAAGCAGATAATGCGACTGAAGATATTCCAGCAATTTGATCTTTGCTGTTTCAACCTGCCTTAAAATGGAGGACGGATTAGATGACCTCCAGAGATCCCTTCCAGCCCTATTTTTTCCAGTCTTCGCAATATCTACAGGAACACGATGATCAAAAAGAAGTGGGTGCCTCTTGCTTCAAAAGATTTATTTCCAACTGGTAAACAAATTAACTACATGTTAAGTTAAAAAAAATCAACCAAAACAATCCACAAAAACTTTAGGAGGCTTCCAGAACCTTAAATACGTACCTCAAAATAGCTGAGCTCTATTTTAGACAGCAGAGATGTGATTACTATTTCTTCTCAGGTCAGGCTAGAGCACTTGGAAGGGAACTTGTGGTAGTTTGTCAGTGTTGACCCCAGTCCTGCCTGGCCGTGGGTTTCGGCTGGTCCTTGGTTCCCCTCCCTCCTGTGCCTGGGTAATGGTGGGTGAATACAGCAGCAAGTGATTAGCACCGGTTCCTGCAGGACCCCGAGAGGTGCCTTTCAGAGATCTCTCATCAGACTTCAGTTCTATCAGGTGACAGGATTATCTTGGTCCCTAATCAAGACCAAAGAGGGATGCACCGCATCCCCCAGATGTCATCTATGAGAACTTGTGCTTACAGCCTGAAGTTCTGCTGTGCTAAGCACTAACTTCGGTAGTATGTACAGGATCAGATATTGGTGTAATACCTGATGCTCTGTGTAGTTTGACACCAAATTCATTCATACATTTGAGCTTTACTTGGTTTAATGATGTCCTCATAGAGTGTTTTCTCAAGTTAAAGATTAGCTGATACTTATAAACTGGTAGTTACTCTAATGTTAACCTTTTTTCCTGGCTACTGCTCAGCTTGACCCTGAAATTCATCTTCTGGCTTTGAACTACCCTTACCCTGAAACCTGAGCAATACTAAAACACAACAACCTCAAATACTGTCATAGCACATCTTAAACTGCGAACACCTCATGGAAAAATCTGACAGATGCGTTACTTAGAAATGCTTTCGTTTAGGTATGTCATTCTATTTTGTTTCCTTAATATGTTTCTATGAAAACAGGTTTATGGTTTAGGATTTAATCGTCTGTGTATTCCTGCCTTCAGTCATAATCTCCGTCCGCATCAAAATTAGTTGGGACATCATCTTCGCAGCACCCACCAGATTTGAAAATGATCTTTTCATCATTTTTTTTTCTCTAAAGGTCTAAAACCTAAGCAGAAAAATAATGAAAAGAGCCTACCTTCATTTCACCAATGTGTCATGCTCAAAGTTTTCTCATCCTTTTAAAATTATTCTTAGCGTGAATTGATTTTGTGGTATTGATTCTAGGAACACTGTCTGTAAGCAGTTATGTTCTGTGCAATATATTAAATAGTAAAAAGGATCTGGGTGCATGTATTTAGAAAAAACAGAATAGTTCTTTTATACGTATAACACTTATACATAGATAAATATATACACATTAACACAGGAATTAAATCAGTCAAGAGGTAGTGTTGGTTACAATACTGCACTTATTTTTCAAATCTGTGTTCTCACTAGAGAAGATGGTAATGACCCTGCAGTTGTCTTTTCTAGTGCAGAACAGCATATACATTTGAAATTTACTGGGAAGAAACACCCCATGAATTTCCATGAGTAACTGAAAAGCTGAGTAGCAAAACCAGTGAAAGATGCACTCTAACACCACACGGAATAAAAAAGCTAGCAGCTAATACCTGAGTTACATATTCACTATGGGAAAGTGGATTTAAATTCAATGATGTCAGAAAGCTGTCACCTGCCCTAGCTGAAATGGTGCCGTATCTTACGTTGGTTTTAAGGAAGTTGTATTTAAACTATTTTAAAAAGAATTCCAAAATAAGCAAACCCACTCTTTCCTTGGAAAGTTGCTTATTGTTCCTTGCTTCAAAAGGATCCAGGAAGCAGTGGATGTATATATACCGCAAATCAAAGACGAGAGCGTGATTAATAGGCTACCTGACCTTTCCCTGGGAAAGGCAGCAGGGAGGGCTGGAGAGGGCCGGCACGGGGAAGACAGGCTGCGCAGCTCCACGGGGCAAGAACTGCACTTCTGCATCTTTCCAGAATAATTTCTGAACCACGTATTCTCCAGTCTTTTATGAGTTGTCTGCTAATGCTTAAGGGTTCACTTACATGCTGGTTTGGGGATTGATTTAACTGTAGATCAGTTCAGAAGGAGGTAGCCACATGGGTACAAGCTACAGGGATAGAAGCACCGTTAGCCTAGCATAACTGCATCCGCTTTAGCAGGGTGTGAAGTAACTTTAATGATATTTGTAAGTTAAAAACATGACAAAAATATGTTTAAATCCTGAGAGCAAAGGTAACAGATGAATGAGCTATATTGCAAGAGCTGGTTGGAATGCTTCAGTGTTAATAGTGCTAGTGTCGGTACTTTAGAATAATCTGCATTATAACTTAAAAATAATTTGATAAATCTTTCAATTTATTTTCGTTGTGATTAGTTTGCCTTCAGCTCCCTTGTCAATGCGTGGCTGCTCAACAGTAATTGAAGCTGAACCTTATGAAATGCATTTATCCAAAATGATTTCTTAGAAATCTTAGCTTCCCATCAATCGTTTTAGCGCACTTGATATCACAGATCGGGACTCATCTGCCTCGCCACGGTAAAGAGAACAATTTAGATCATTTCACTTGAGGTCTTGGTTAGCACTTTCTACCACTGTGAAATGCTCTAAGAATTAAAGGATGACAGAAAACTCCCTGAAATCCCATTTTAAAAAGCATTTCCCAAAAGTGACTATGTTAGTAGACTTTATTGTCACCAGAAAGCCTCTGTTAATCTTACAAAGCATCTGCAATGAATAATCTTCCCCTCCCCCATTCTTATTTGCTGCCAGAAACAGCTTATAAATGCTCAGTTGAAAACTCTGCCAAATTTTGCTTTTAGGCACGCTGTTGTAAAGAGAGAATATTTCTACTCATTTTGGTAGAATTACTGCAGATTTACGCGGACGCAAGTGAAAGCCAGATTTTACCTGGGTCTTTCCTCACCAGCTGCCACTCAGTGCCCTGGTCAGCACCAGAACTGCCGCCTCTGGTGTCAGTGGAAGGCAAGTGCTTGAGCCGAGTCTGCCCATCGTTTGACAAATTATTATAAACAGATTTGGACAAATATTCCTTTACAAAACAAACTGGTCAGCAGGCTCCAGGCTCTATTCTCCTGATGCATTTTACAGGAAATAATATCAAGTTAGCTATTATGAAACTACCCCCTCCTCACACACACATAATTGCTTCCAGCTTGCTGATTATTACCCTTTCCTTAACTGATAGAGTGAGAAGAGAAATAAAAATATCTCCATACAGTGGGCCAAATCCTCATCTGGTATAAATCGACATAGCTCCATCAAAGTCAATAAAACCATGTTGATTTACACCAGTCGAGGAGCTGATGCATTATAATTTTTTTACTTGCTTTTAAAAATAAAACCTTATGTGATTGTGTAACCAACATTGCAACAGAAACCAGCATTTTCTTTTGTGAAGTCAAACATGTGCCTTCCCTTTGACTTTCAAACATTTTCACTTACATAGTCCTTCTATAGATTTGTTTTCTTCACCTTCTGGCAAAATGCTCCTACCATCCTTTTTACTGGGCCAGCATCATGAGCAAGGTACAAACTGGGATGAATGATGATCAGACACAAAATAATAATTCCGTGAAGTAATGAGGGTAAGGAACAAAATGCTACTACCACTACTCTTTCCCACAAAAGAGGAAAAAAGGCTAAGCAAAGCAAAAGATAAGAAAATCATTTCTCTACTGACATTCTCTCTGATCTCCACAACACTTTCCAGTTAGCTAACATATATTAACAGCACCAAGCAATTAGTAATTCCTACCTAGGAATGACAGTACTGTAAACTACTATTAAGGATTAAGTTTCTTTAATAATTTTTAAAATAATACAATGAGACTTATTACAAGGTTTACTAAAGCTGATAGAAACTGCATGCTCTGCCTGGGCAAAGTCAGATTTTTAAAGTCTTTCTTCAGTCTTCACTAAGGGCTGTCAAACATATGGTGAATTTTCTGGGAATACTCTTTGTCTCTTGTTCTGATCAAGAGCACAGAGAGATGTTCCATGGCAAATCTTTTACATCCATTGCAGGGGTTCTAGGCATTTTAGTGGGGTATGTTGTCAAAGAAAGGTCTGGTCTTTCCCAAACCCCTCATTTTTTGGACTGGTTGCTTTAATTGATCTGTATATTCAGAAGTTCATTATAATTTCAATAACATTCTGAAAAATCTGAATGATTTTATTGTTAATGCTGACATAGTTTTGTACTCGTTCAGCAAAGACTTTTAAGAAGACCTCTATTTATTTATTCTTGCTATTTAGCAGCCCCTAATAGCATGCTGGTAGATTTATTAAAGTTAATGGTGATATTTGCAGGATCATAGCCTTTAATTTGCAATAGCTTTTTTTGAATACTGTAACAGATTAAGGTGTAATAAAAAATTGCAATAGCATGCATTTCCAAATGATTTTGTGCAAAATCTGGGCGAGATTAAGCTCACTTTAAAATATATATTCCATTGCTTTGAATAACATATTGAAAATCATTCTATGATGTCTGGAATTCAGTTGCAAAGACTGAATCAGAATTCAGTCACACATTCTGGTCTCTGTTTTAATATGCATTTTCTAATTCATAGACCAGTCTGAAACACATTCAGAATTGAAGGGAAAACTGTTTATAGTAAGGCTTGAAAATGCTCTTGTCATATTTGGTAGGTACCACTGCACTGCTTATTTTGACTTGGAAAAGATTTCTTATCTCTGTTAAACTGTGAACCCTTTGGTTTTGGGATCCTGCTTTTACCGTGACCCTCGTTTTGGATTGCAGCCTTTATTTCGTAATGACCAGTTGCCACCTGGTTGAATGAATGACTGAGATGTTGATGCAAAGAAATCCAACTCAGATCCTTCATTACCTGTCTGTTTCCATGGCAAGATATGACTTGAAAACACGATCTAATCCCTGGAGAAAACAGTGGTTCCCCAAGCACCGCAGAAGCAGGTATTTATGGGCAGGCGCTCTCCAGATCTATGCAGAGGAAATTAAAATAAAACACAAATTGGCAAACAGTTTCCATTCAGCCAGGACTGAAAGAGTGTAAAGAAAGGCGGTGGTAGATCTTGCCAAAAAGTTCTGTCACACGCAGGGTAGGACAGCCTTGCATAACATGGGCAAGAAGTGTCAAGTCCTGCTGGGGACAAACAAAAGTTACTCGAAAAGTCAGGTCCCGTCCTCCCTGGTACCGATGGGAACAAACAGAGCACTCCAAAATGAAAGCACGCTAAAAGACAAGGAATCAGAAAGGGTTTTACTTAGCTTGAAAGTGCAGTCCTTCACAGGGCTGCAGTTCAGGCTTGCTGACTTTCAGGAGGAGGTTTCTGGGGGGGCAGGAGGCTGGCTCTCAAGCTGCCTGTTTAATAACCCAGAGCAGTCAAGAGGCTGCTCTCTACAAAGCTGACCCCGTTTCCTACATGATAGCAAGGGCAACAGTCCCTTGCCAACGTCCACACTTGTGAGGCCTGAGCTTTTCCTGGAAAAGTCACAAATTACTCTTTGAGGAAGTTGTGTCAGCCGGTATCGAGATGGATGATTTGTATGTTGTATCCACAGACCTTTTGCCAGCGGGTGAGAGACCGGAGACCTGTCCGGTGCACTCCCCCGTTTTGGGGAGCTTGGCTTCAGCTCTGATTGATGAAAGTTCGTCAAAGCAGAGTGCTTCCAATGAAATGCTTCAAGCTTTCAGCTTGTTTCAGCAGAAAAAGCAAATCTAAAAAGCTCCAACTCAAGGTTCCTTCCTCCGAGCATAAATCATATATGGAATAGGTGTAGAAGATTTAGGTAATGTCTCAGACATGCTTTTCTTTTTATCTGCAGCAAAACTTTTATTTTATTCCAAGGTATGGCAACAAAGATTGAAAAAAAAGCACGGCACTGCCTTGCCTTAAGCATGCTGAAGCTTTGTGGCATCTTTAGACTGGATTCTTGGCTTTAGAGACTAGAGAAACCTGAAAGTGTACTGGATATGAAGTCAAAACAGCTTGTTACCCAACTTGCTTTCTTCCACAAAGTATTAAAATATTAAGAACACAGGCAAATAACGCTTGGATACAACTCCCTTTGTTTGTGTCGAGTTGCATTTGTTTGTCTGAAGCCAAACTGGGTGGATAATTTTCCATTCTTTATCTTAGCAGTGAATTGTGTGGTTCTGAAATTTGAATAAGATAAGATCACAAACAAGTAAAAACATGTGTAGGCTGAAAAATCAATATGTTTCAAAGTAACAGTTGAGAAACAAAATATTCCTGTACGAATATGCTGAAAACTAGGTTTAGGAATTCTGCTAGGGCTGATAGTATTACTAACAGCTAAAGCAGTATTACAAGGTATTTGAGCTGCCTCCATAGTTAGATGTTAACTGTGCCATCACCTAGAAATAAGGTACTCAAAAGGCTGATAATGGTAAACTGCAGCATTAGAGTTTTTTTAAGCTTCTCAGTCTTTGCGTAAAAATTAGATCTTAACAGCTGTAGTTCTTTTTAATCCCTCGTGCTGAGGTCTTCCCTTTCCATTTACCCTGAAATTTTCTAATAGTTTAGTTGAATTATTCAGAATAACTACTGTCTTGCTAAGATGTTCCTGTTTTTCAGTTCAGGACTCAACGTCATTGTCACCAAAGAGTGTCAGAATTCCTGCTAACTTAATCACATTCAGGCTTATACCGTGCCTAACATCAGAAAGCCATTAATAACTAGCTTATACCAACCCAAGTCTGTTCTGTTGGTGATGACACATCTTAAAAATAGTTTCCTCTGAATGAAATCTATGTTTCTGTACTGAATTATTACTTGCTGGGAGTCACTCTTTCAGTAATCCTTATGCTTTGCTGAAACAGAACACTTGTTGCCCTTGAGAAACACCTGAATAAGCCATGCCTAATATGATACAACTCAAGAATAATAAAGGCGATAACTAAAAACTGTAGGCTAGCAGCAATATAAAGATCTCCTTTGTCACCGGAATATGAATTTTCTTCTTTCAGCCCCTGCTTCACTTAGGGCATTTAGGAATGGTGTAGGACTCAAACATTCGACTTGTCAAAAATAATCCTCAGGATCCCCAGTCTCTGTGTCTGCTACGTAATTCACTAGGACAGAACTAAACATCTCCTGTTTATATTTCTCTATATATGCTGAAGTCTCCTGAGTGCTGGCTTTGTCTCCAAGCAAGCCATATATGTACCGTAAACATCTGTGTATTTATAGCACAGAATTCCCCAAATTCTCATCACCTCGCCACATGACTGACTTTTTTAAAAAGCTACACACGGGATAGCAGTCTCATCCTCTCTGCAGGTATTTGTTTGGTCAACAGCATTCTTTAGAGAAACGCTGTGTTGACAGGAAAAGGGACAGGTTGTTGAGTTATGAGGCTGTGGAACGACTGTGGTAGGCAGGACTCGGCAGCTACGAACAGAGCAGTAAACCAAGACGGGCATCAGTTCAGCCCTTCAACAAAGCCAGGGTGACTCAAGTAGCGTGTTGAGGCGCACCACACAGAGCCTTATCTGCTTAGTTCTACATAAAAGTATCAAAACAAAAACCAAGAAAAAAACAAAGAAAAAAACCCACTCAAAAATCAGCAGAACTACATCTTCCCAGTGAGGATCATACTACCAGGGCTTAAGACGGAGTTTGGACTAGATGCCTCAACTGAGAAGGTGCCAGAAGTTCACAGTCCAGTTTCTTTGGTTTTGGTGAGGTGGGGGATAAGGGATGATTAAGGCAGCTATGTAACTTACAGAAGGAAAATGCTCACAACTGATGTTAAATGTCAGAGGAAAGAGAAGAAACAAAAGAAGAATGACCTACTTTTTAACAATGACTGTAAATATTTTTGTCTACATGCCCCTGAAGTTCCCACTTCACTTTCCTGCAAGTTTTTTAAACAACGGTATAATCACTTGTTACTTGCCAATTACAGTGTAACTTTGAATAATCAATAACCACAGCCATTCTAGAAGAAGAAAAGCAAGCTGGCAGCTGAGCATTAGTGTTAAAAAGGATGTTTATGACTGGATGGTTAAAAGCAGCAGTTGGAAGGGATGAGGGCTGGAAGCAAAGGTAAAGGCAGAGATAGTAAGTGGGAGTGGGGAATACATGACAGAAATGTGTTGTTTGAAAGAAGGTAAAAACTCCTTTAGTAGTGCAAGGAGCCTCACACCTCTAGTGTGAGAAGCCACTGTCATTTCCAAGGGCATGGGGCTTTCTAGCCTGGAGAATCCTGAGTGAAACATTAAATCTGGTGTAATTTGGTGATTTTTGTTAGAATGTGGTCTGTTCCTGTTTAGGAAGACTTACAGTGTTGTGAATTGATCCTATCACTTACCGGTCAATAATTCCTAACTCTGTCTTTCCAGTGCATTGCCAACTGTTAGCTCCACATCTGGGATCCTTCTGGGGCAGTAGGAGCTTGTTTAGACCCCAGAACTGATATCCCAGCCCTTCTGAGTTCACAGTGGTCCTCCAGGTCCCTCTTGCTCCTCTAACCCAAGCCAGGGCGTGCAGTAGCCATCTCCCTGTTTGCTGGGGCAGCAATCCACAACTGCGTACCCTGGGGGGAAGAGAATGCTCTCCTGGGAAAAAGCGGTGTAATAGAGGTGGGAGGAGGCAGCCTCCTGTGGAAAGGAGAAAGGGGCCAACACTTGGAAAAGCAGCAGTCTCACTCTGCAAGCCACTTGCCCAAGCCATTCAAAGGTAAGTCCCATTGTAACAAGTCCATTTTCTACCCCATGGTAACACCATTCAGTACGTGCCATCGATCCCTGTGTTGGAGCTTTAAACATAATCCAGTGAAGTCCATCATGTGTTATACTACCAAATTGATGGCTAAAAAACCCCACTTAAGAGCTGTATTCAAAACAAAAATCAAAATACAATGTGGCATTAACAAGATCCAAATGGAATTCATACAGTAATACAGACATGGTCTTTATTTTTTCTACAAAGTTTAATGTGGGCCTAGCTTGAAACGTACCATAATATGAATTCTATGTTATGAATAAGAAAACCACTTATGACAGAGTACCCGATGGCATCTGCCATTACAATTTACTTAAAAGCATTCTTAAATACTACATATATCCCAAGGAACTGTGACTTCTTTCTCCCCCAAAAACTTCTTATAACATCAGAGCAAACTAACTTTTGATGTACCCTACTGCTGTAAAACTGGATACGACAGTCCAATGCTGAGCTGTGTTTCTGATTGATAAGAGCACACTTAAAGTAATAGGAGCAATTTATTTTTCCTAATGATCTAAATTATTATGGAACTAGAAATTAAAACACAACAACAACAAAAACCAACAAGTTGAAAAGGGCAACGTTAACACAAATGTTATAAATCTAGTATTTCCTAAATTAGGCAGTGAAAAGCAAGGTGAAATTCACCTTGTATTAACAACATTTATATACCACTTGCCTTGAAGAGTGTCAGAATAGCAAGTCAGCTGAATCATTTGGTGCATAATCTTTTTCTTATCTTTTCAGGAGACAAAGTTCACGTGAAGTGATAAAGAGATGGAACAAATTAGAAGGTGCGTGCTGAAATGATGAAATGAGTACTTTCAAACAGGTAATTGTGTTGCCTTTTAATTTTTTGGCTGTCATGTTTTCATCGCTGTTGCTGCCTGACCTTCCAAAATATGGCACTGATGAAAATCCTTCTTTGAAATGGGGTTTCATGCACCTGCAGAAACAGAGGACAGGATGTGATAATAACTTATGCCAGCAAAGCAGCTTTAAACCGGCTGAAATCAGCATCTTTCTCAGGTGTCCTTGTTCTGTTCCCTTTCAGCCAAACCTGGAAAGAGACTAGCCTGCGTTTGGAGAACCTTAGCTGTCATTTCATTTTGCTAAGCACGCGCTGCAAGTTTATGGTGTCTCTAGATAAGGCTTTTTATGTGTTACCTACTACACGTTAAATGACTGTGAACCTATCTCTGCACTGTTTTAGGCTGCTTACTGTACTGGCAACCAAACTAGTCTAGTTTGAGGGTGTGAAGTCCTCTTTTCTTCATAACTGGCATCACCTATCTCTTAGATGCACATTGAGTGTTCCTCCCACTAAACATCTGATTGTCATAAAAGGGGAAAATAACATTTTCTTCCTGGCTTTAGAAGTTATTATTGGAGTCTTTGAATTAGCGTGTCTATCAGGAGGACAAAGGGGTAGTACCAGCTCTAGCCCTTCCTCTAAAGTCTTTGTAAATAAACAGACAGTAAGAAATTTCTTGTTCCCAAATGCTGTGCTTGGCCCTCAGGCCCATTCGATGCCCCTAAAGGGCTCTTTCTCTCTCTTTTCTTTCTTCTTCCTCCTCACACAGTGTACTACCCAGTCAGCCCCAGGATTTGTAGCTAGATATAAAAGGGCAAAGGTTTTACATGACTCTAGGCAACAGGAACACAAAAACAAAATCTCCATCCCCTTGCTCTAGGCAACTGCTAGACAGAGGGTTGTTTTTTTTGTTCTGTTTTGTTTTGGGGTTGTTGTTCGGTGTTTGTTTTGTTTGGGGTTTTTTAGCTCCTGGAGGCAGTGCCTTTGCTCCTAATTCATTCACATCAACCTGGGAAAATCACACGTACTTCCTGGACTACTACTTGCTCGGGCCTTCAGGTTCAACCCATTGCTTTGGATAGGTGCTACCTCAACATTCCCAGTTATCGCTGTAGAAATACACATATATTGGAGCACCCTCCAGTTAGCTTGAAAGAAGAGCCAGTAGGGCAGCCAGCTGTATAAATCAACTCTATGACTGTCAACAGATTAAAACCTTTTGATGTTGATTATTATCAGTTTTCAACATTGTAAAATGTTGACTCTTTTTTATTACTCCACAAATTCTCATTACTTCCTCACCAGACAGAAGCTTGAGAGCGTGTTTGTATAAAACAAGCAACAGGAACTCTAAAATGATACCTGGGCTGATTCACCAGAGACCAAGGAAAAGCAAACATCCCTGAACCCTATCAGTTGACATTAAAAAAAGTAATAGTTTCTCAATGCTGATTTTATCCTATCTCCAAAGATGAAGAATTAAAATAAAAAAAAAAGGAAAAAAAAAGGAAAGGTACAATGATAATTTTGTTTAATTATTTTGTTGCTTAAAGAATTAATCAGCTGCTCCTAGCCCAGGGGGAGCGTTCCCAAGGCAGAGAGCAAAGCAGAGTACATGCTGCCCATGCCATTTCTTTCTTTGCATGTGTTCTGGGAGTCAGAGTTCAAAAGTAGGGAAGTGTAGGCTGTCTCAGTGGGTCCATGCCCTGCAGAGCTGTTCCTGGAGAAGTGAAAATAGTTATGGCTGGGGCAGTTAAGCTGGCTCCAGACCTGTTTTGAACTGTTGGAGTAGTGCCAAGGACCTGGCTCAACCGATAGATTTTGTTTTCAAGTTGCGTAAGCGCAAGTAACCTGCAAGACTTGATTATTTTTTTAGTACAATGGTTAAGTTCAGATAGGATTATTTAAATAGGAGTGACAATGGGACCCATGTAAGCATTTTTCACTTTACCTTAATTGTCCTCCCAGGTGCTGCATCCTTACTTGTAGGCCTTTGGGTTCTGATCTTACAGCTGCTCAAGTGTTTTGATGTACTAAGCACCACTGAATCTTTAAAGATCCTGCCCACAAGGGGTGTGTGTGTGTGTTCACTTGCTTCTTCAGAAAAACTGCAGATCATATTTATCCGTATTATTTTTATTAGGAAAAAATAATCAGTATTCATAATGAACTAAAAAGCAAGTTCACTGTGATTGAACTCATGGGGGTAACATTCCCTCCTTCTGGATACTTTTTCATCTTACTGCTCAGTCTGCCTTTAACTAATGAGCTTTTCCTCTCACAGACCGTTTGCAAAGGCTTTGAAACACACTTGTATGGGGAAAATACTTATGTCTTGAAATACAAGACTGTCACTATCTAAAAAGAATTAATAAATTACATTTAAATGTGAAGAAAATAGCATAAAGCCAGTTGATAGGGCTGCATTTCTAGCTTCACTAACACTGTAGGAGGGAAGCATATTGTACCACATATTTCAGATACTTCAAGGCAAATCTCCCTTTGGTGGGACAAGCATATACATACACCAGTCATCTAATACAGAATTAGGCAGAGTTCCTTCACAGGCAAACTCCAGACAAAAGGAACTTAATTCCAAATAATGCTAAAACGAGTCTATGCACAAAGCTTGTGCTGGCTCATCTAGATAACTTTTTATGCCTACTTAATTAAATATCTTTAAAACCCTGTGTTAATGTGCTAATATAACATTTACACCTTGTTTCTCAGTGTGTCCACCTGAAAGTTCACACCACAGCAGCTAAACTGATGCCAAAGTAACTCTAGTTAAACTAGTTCACGGTCTGGTCTGCATGCAAAGCTCACGATACATCTAAGAGCTGGATTTAGGAGTAGACTATGTTAAAAAAAAAAGGAGTCAGGAAAGTTCCCTCCTGCATTCCCTAACACTGTGAAACTAACAATTTACAGGGGCTTTTATCCTTCCCAAAATCCTTATGAATTGATAGTTTATAAAATAAAGGGGCAGAAGGGACAGATTTAATTTTACAAAAAAAGGATGGCCACATGCACAAGGTCTACACACCATGGAAATACGAGACCAGTTATATAGATTAATTCTGGTTTAACTGAAGAAACAAAGTCCAAATTATTCCCAGCAGCATTTTGTTTTTCGACCCCCACTGGAACTGATTACTTTTTACGACTCTCAGCAGAAGGACCTCTTAATTTCGGAGAGGTTTTATATATACACCGTGCACTGATGCTGAGTGCGGTACATGATCCGGCTGGTGTACGAGGAACTGCGCTTATGGTGCCGAAGTGAGTGCCGCTTCTTCACCACCAGCCAAAGGTGCCCGTAACCCCCATGTTCCAAAGCTTTCGCATGGCCTGGAGCCAAAAGACACTTCCAGCCCAATTTTGGCAAAGGCCTACAAGGTGGAGAGGGCTGTGGGCCTCCTTTGGCCAGGGGGTGCCCGCCTTCGTGTTGGGCTGCCGGTGCATGACTCTCGCGCCGGGCCGGTGCCAGCCCTGGTGGCTGCCCGTGTTCCTGGCCCGCCGTTTGGGGGCAGACACCGGACGCCTGGAGGAGGTTGACATGACAGACTATGCGGCCCTTGCGCGTCAGCCACAGCCCTGAGCCTTCCTCCTCGGGCAGCCCGCTTGGGGAAGGGCCACTTTCATCCTCCCTGCGCAGCCCCTGGAAGAGGGGTCGGACAAACTGCCAGGGCTTTCCCTGGAATGCCGCCTCCCACCATCGGTCGCCTCCTCCGCCTGCTCGGGTTAAGCTTTAACCAGCCGCCTTATCGACAGGCGGGCATGCGGACGAGGCCGCCCCAAGCGATCGGCCGGCCAAGGGGCTTCGCCGTGCGGCCGCCATTTCCCCACGCAGTGACCCCCCA
>VXBO01013702.1:62332-75047 GCA_013400135.1 Rhinoptilus africanus
AAATTAGGTTCTGGTACACTATCTTTAATAACTCTTAGTGTGCTTTTCTCTTTCCTGGCTAAAGATAATTATCAAGAACCTTTTTGGTAAGTGAGACGCAAAAATACATGTAGAGAGACACAGCTGCATGAAGACTTAAGTAAATGTTTCTTTATCCATTGAAGTCAGTAAGACTACTAAAAATTATTGTGACTCTAATACAGAAATATTGAAATGTAGGGCAGGAAGAGATCTGAAAAGATCATGTTTTGTGTATTCCATCACCTTGGGGGGGAATTAAAAAAAAGATATTTTTGTCTAATCTGTTCTTTAAAATGTTTAAGTAGCTATTCTATACCTTAAAGATACTGGTTCACCATGGTTGAGAGCAAAAAAAGAATATTCTGTCCTAAGCACAAAGAATGACTGATAGCCATCCATTCTTCATATGTTGAAGAGTAATTTCTCCCATTCTCTCTCCTTTTTTCTTCTTCTCTTCTTGTTTAGAGTAAGCAAACACAAATTATTCCTTATTGCTTCCGAGTATTAAACCCATGTACTATCAAATATATTAACTAGATGCCAGTGATTTAAAAATCTGAAATGTTGTAGCTATTACGTATTATTCAGATAGTATCTCCCGTCTGTCCTTTTCCCGTTCTCGCAGATGATGTTCTTCCTAAAGCATCTTTATCTCACTCAGAGGAATCCTGTGCTCTTGTAGAAAGGATTATCTGAGCCAGGACCTTCCACTGTCCTCAACTGTGAATTTCCATTTTCATTTACAAAATGTTATGGTTCATCTGTCTGTCTGCAGCGAACACCGTCATCAATCTAACTGATGCATGCTTGCCAGCTTGAGTTTGCAGGGAGCCTGCAAGAAAAAATTTGGAAGTATGAAGCGTCCAATTCTTTAACCACACTACCAGAAATGATTCGAACAGTTCTGTCTTTTTAAAAGTGGGAACACTGTGCAGCATAATTTTTTTTTAAAGGAATTAAACTTCAGTTTAGGTATCTCATGTAGCCTGCAGTGTTCTGAAACTACTTGTCTGCCTTGAAATAGCTATGTTGAACTGATACAAGGCAAAACAAATTCAGTTTGTCGTGTTGGGTGTTGCATACTTATCAATACTAGTCCGTTAAGATTTTTGAAGGAAGACAAATAAAAATCACTGTCTAAACCGGGAATATTGAAAGATTGCTCTGCTGTCCCATCACTGATCTGTAGTATGTGATATGTTTTAACATGGTTTTGTGAATAGCTACATAATCTACTTCATCTAGAAGGTGTTTTAACAAACTAGTGTTTTTCTGATACCTGTCAAAAATTGACAGATACTAGCTAATGAAAGCTCTTCTTTCTTGATTCCAGTATAATAACTAGTAAGCAAGCAAAACCAACAATGTAGTTTTAGCATTAATTAGAAATACAGGGAAGGAGAATCAATATTTGCTAATAGAACAAGGGAGGAGAAGAATCTGTAGGAAAAAAATACTTTAATGCTTTTTCTAAGAGCAATGCAAACAGTGAAGGAATAAAAACTATTTAGAGAACTACTTGACATTAATTTTTTTACCTCTCCCGTCTTTTCGTTTGTCAGCCAGGGTACTCAGAATCTGAAACTTATTCAAGTTTCAACATGTTTCTGTGATCTTAAGGTTATTTTATGTTTGTACAGTTTTAGACCCTCCTCTTGCAAATATTTGTGGAAATGTGGGGGATGTGATGAGGATGTGACACCTATTAAACTCAGTGTGATTATTCTTATGCATAAGGCTTATATGTGAATATTTGTTTGCAGCACTTCTAGGTCTTGATGCTCTTGCTGTAGTCTGTAGTGAGAGGAGCCACTGGTTTTAGAACAGCAATTTACCATGCCATGGCTAAAAAGTGCTACATAAGCCTTAATTATCTACAACCTGTACAGGGGTAGAGCTGCCTTTGTGTTTCAGGCTTGTGAAAGAAATTTGCTGCTGTGTTAATTGTGAGCAATTTGAAAATATTAATCAGAACTTAACCGTTTCCTTTCTCTCTCCCTCACCCTCTTTCTTTTCAGTGATTTTTTTGAACGCACCATTCTGTGCAACAGCCTTGTGTGGAGCTGTGCAGTCACAGGTAAACCAGGACTCACATATCAGGAAGCACTGGAATCGGAGAGGAAAGCCAGACATAATCTTCAAAGTTTTCCAGAGGCACTCATCATTCCAGTTCTCTACTTGGCCACCCTTACCCATCGCTCCCGACTTCATGAGATCTGTGATGAAATCTTTGCTTACGTCAAGGATCGGTATTTTGTTGGTGAAACAGTAGACGTAGTTAGAAATAATGGTGCAAGGTAAGTATATTTAAAGATAAATGTGTGTTTCTTCTTGGTTGGTGTGGGTGTTTCTTGTACGTGCTTCTTTTAAACCAAAAATCAGGATAATAAGCTCCATCAAGCACAACAGAATTGAGGTGTGATGCTCAAGCTAGTGATACTGTTACTGCTCCTGCTTGCTTTAATTAGGAGTAGGATTGTGTTGCTGGGCTTGGTGTCTCTTGCCTTAGCTTAGAAGCAGCTGTGGAGGCAGGAGAGCTCCCTCAGTCTCCACACAGCAGTTTTTCAGTTGGAGTGGTGGATTTGCAAGGAAATGTCACTCACCTGGGGTATTTGTGTGAGAAAGGTGGGTTGTTTGTTGAATGGGATTTAATTACAATGAATTAAAAAATATATGAAAGTTTTGATGAAATCATCTAGATTGCAATTCATGATATTGTGTTTTGTGTACTCAGAGCGTCCAAACCATAGAAAGCTTAAAAAGTTTATTAAAGTTGGATTTTTGTTCTTTAGGTAGTAATGAAAATTGTGAGTGCATTCTCAGAGAAGTTGGGAATTAATTGTAAAGTGTTTGTAATAGGTGATTATCTGGGATTTAGTGTGGTTTTTTCCCCACTGAGTGTTATGCTTGTGCTATTATTATCTTAAAACTTGGAAAAGTTTTAAAAACTTAGAAAGCTTCAGATGCTTTCTCATATCATGGGTTCATATGGTCTATAGTATAAATAAGTTGTTCTACTGTACATAGCTAGCTTGAGTCTTTCTTTAAAAGAGCAACTTTTGTGACAGAAAAGGTCCGTGTTTTGTCTAAATCAGTTTGCAGTGTTGCCTAACTGAGGTTTAAAATGGGAAAGATTTAAACATGGTCAATTTGGAAATAGCTGCAGAATGTGTGCTAAAGCCTTTATGAGTTCAGCTGTTGCTGGTTCTTTTTTGTTGTTTGTTTGTGGGGTTGTTTCGGTTTTTTGTTGCTGTGTTGTGTTTTTTCCCAGAAGGAAGGTGCCTTCTTACACTGCAGAGTAGATGGGGCACAACATATCAGTAGCCTGAGGTCTTTGCGCATAATCTGGTGTATGTTGGGTGATAGGAGTGGGCTGGTTCAAAACAGTCATCAGAGAACAGAGTTATTCCGTATGGGTTTTTTTACTGGCTGATCCAGATGTTATTTAAGGCAAATCTTGCCCTACATCAGGAAGGAATACCTGTTGATGTGCTGCAGAAGATAAATTGTAGGGAAATTTGTGTGGGTATGTACATAAGGTTGGCGCTCAATAGGACAGCTTTGTCTCTTCCCTGCTGTATTCCTTTCAACCAGTGATGTTCCAGTCTGCAAAACCAGGACAAAACCAACTTGGGTAGACTTGCTGCTTTCTGCACAGAAAACCTATATCTAAAGTTTGTTTCTATCCTTCTCATCTTTATACTGGTCTAATGATTACACCCATCTTACTAGTAGTAGTACATTCCTTTTGCTTAGAAAATAAAGTATTTTGAAACCTGAATATTATGAACTATCAGTGTAGTTCAGCTGTTGCTTTTCATTTGCTCAATGAAATGTCTTTGTTTTCAATCTTTAAAGATACTGTCAATTTCCAAACTAATAGCAAAAGGAATGCTTTAGAAAACAAACTCTTTTTTTTTTTTTTTTTTCCCCCCCCAAGAACAACCCTCCTGCCTTTCTATTACTTTTCTAAATGCTTAGCTAAAATACTTATGCTTGTGTATCTTAGCTGTTCAAAGCTTAAATGAAAAGTAGGGTTGTAAGCGATAAATACAAACCACTCCTGTTTCTTCCTCTCTTGAAATTCAGAATCCTTTTCACTTTTCTTAATAGAACATCATAAATCAGTTTTTAAGTTTGCTTTAACAAAATGGTTTCTGCTTACCATGTAAGCTAAATTCTGTTCTGATAAAGTTGTGATATGATTCTATCTCGTGAAGATAGCACTATCTTTTTTTTTTGCCAGCCTTTAATTCAGTCTTCTTGGTTATTCAAAATTGTGCAGAGATACCTATCTAACAATGCTGTGTTTATGTTCCACTTTCACAGATCAATGTATTAGTAGGATATAAGCTAAATTTCCTAAGCCTTTGGGGTGGGTTACGTATAATCTGAAATACCAAAGTTTCAGATACAATCTCTAGCAGGTCCCTTTTGATGGAAATAGATTTTATGTTTTAAAATAAGTAAGTGTAAATTTGTCTGGTAAAATGAAGCATGAAAAATTTGCCCTAGCTGGTTGTATGCCACCGATATTCTAGATAAACGTATAGCAGAGAGCTAGTTGAGACCTTTAGTACTAAATCCAGGAAACAGTGCGAACAACATGGTAGTGCAGAGGGATTTTTATGCTTATGAGATACGTAATTAAAGAATGCAACGTGGGAGGAGGTGAGGCATAGTTATTCTTCCGCCCAATTAACAGTTGACTTTGACCTATATTTTGGAGTACTACATTGGGGATTAAGTATACCATCTCATGTTACTTGTAAATAACACTGCTGTTCAACAGTGCAGTTTGTGTGTGTCACGTGCAGCTATGTTTTTGTGATCTTTGCAGCAGAAATGGTCACAGTCCATCTCTAGTGTAATAGCATCCTATGGACCAGCAGAATTTGGCAGATTATGAAAACCCAGTTGTGTTGTGGTGTTGTAAACTGTTCCACTGCATTTATGTATGAAGTTTTTTGCACTTGTAACGTCAGCAGGATCGTTTGTTATCTGAGCTGCGTGCATCATTTAAACAGCATCATGCATGTGTAACCAGGGATAAATAAAGGTTGCTCAAGCAATTTAAGTATTGATATTTTATAACTACTAAATCTGCACATGTAATATTCTTGTCGGATATGTTGCTTTGATGCAGCTTTCTAGATTTTGAACAAAGTAAGTGGGAGGGAAGCCAAACACTGGAAGGGTTAGCATTTTGGCTTAATGAAATGTTTTTATCTTGAGCATATGAAATGGTCTGTAGTACTGTAAGCAATGGATAGGTGATCTAGAGAGAGGAAGAGGACAAGTGGATTGTGCAGAGGCTAAGCAGAAGATATTTTTGTGAGACTGCTTGTTCTTGTATCCAGCCTGTGTGTTCTCATTGTTGCAGAATCTGATTTGCCATTGCTTTTTCTGGTCTTAAATCCTTCCTTATCAGGCTCTTCTGGTTTCTGGCTTTTGTTGTGCTGATCGGTTTTGAATTTGGCTGCTTCCGCCTTGTTGCTGAGGTCTGGTAGGAGGAACTTGGCGAGTTTGGGAGATACTCTGTCGTCCTGTTGTTTTGGTGTGTCTGGTGTCTTAGCAGGCCTTCTCAACCAGAAAGAAATGGCAGAGAAAGCCCCCCACTCCTATGATGTGGCTTGCTCAGGCAATCTCTGAAAATGATGCATGCAATTTGGTAATCTAGTAGAAGCAAAAAGGAGATATTTCTGCTTGTTCTTTAACTCTTCCAGATGATGTATTGATAAAAAAATGGACAGCTTTTTTGGCTTGTATGTGTACAGCTTTTCTGGCCAAACTGGGGCTGACTTTTCTCCAAAGTGGCAGCTGTGCTGTGCTTTAAAACATGAGGTGCTTGGATTCCCAGTTAAAGAACTGTAGGAGTTGTGTAGCAATGTTTTCCTACTGCTGCCTTTATAAGGAAAATTATTTGAAACGTCAGTCAGAAACGTCATAGAATATAGACAGAAAACTTAATATCAAATTAAGTTTGAGTTGCCAAGGAATTGAAAACAGCTGGCACTATAACTACTGTTATTTAGAATGTCAAATTGCTGTTTATGGAAAGTAATTTATTGAAAAAAGCATGGAAATTATTCCATATTTTGTTGGGGGGGGGAAATTAGAGCAACATTTCATGTTAACCATGGCCAGTTAAGATGTAAAACAAGCAGCTGATGTTTTAGCTCACACTTTACTGAAGCAGAGGAAAAAAGTTGACCACATCACTGGAATTGATTCCTATATTTGCTCTTCAGAACGGAAAGTTTAAGAACCATACCTTACTAATTGGCCTTTTGTTTTTCCACAAGGAGTGGCATCTCTTGTGGTAACCTGTTCATTTGTTGCTGGCTTGGTACCCCGTTGTATTATTGGTACTTTAAACCTGTGAAACTGATTTTCAGCATCTGGGCATCTGAAGTCAGTTACCTGGAAGTTGGAAGTGTGTAGCGTGGAAGGCCTACCTGAAATAACCTCAGTGAATGCCTTGGGCACACCAAATAAAACCTACAACTGTGTAACTCACTCAGCTGTAGGACCTGTTCCTTTCTCCGCGAGGTCAGGGGTGTGCTTTTTTATTTTATTACTCTGGTTTGTCAGAGGAAAAAAAATGGATTTAAAGTATGTGTGAACAACCGATTGTAATTTATCATCAGTATTCTGAGACTGGACGCCATCACAAGAAATAATGGCTGTCTTTATTAGGGTATACAAGTGAGCCGGGTGATAATTAGTTAATTAATCTATAAGCTTGCAGTCTGACTTGAGCAGTGAAGAGATCTAAGGTGTTAGGTTGGACAACTCTACTAGCCCTTCAGCACCCCACCCCCCTTCCCCCTTAGTGTGACAGTATGGTTGTTGTCCAACAATTAGTACAGAACTTTAGTCTGCGGGCAGTTGACTTCTTTAATTAAAATAGATAGCTTAAAGGTACTGTATAAGAAGGAAGAAATCATACAGAATGTGGCAGATTAAAAAAAGGAATGTCTTTTTCATTGAGTTTGACCACTAGATGACACCACTGCAAAAGAATACTTACCTAATGTCTGAGAGCAGGCAACACCGTAATGCTTGATGAGAACATAAGTGTTTTTAAAATAAACCTGTTTACAGAAGTAGTAGATGAAGTCCTCTGTTAGGAAGATTGCTGCATGTGATCCTATGTTGGATATAGGTCAACATTCTTTCTCTGCTCATGTTGACCACTTCCGAGCTGTAGGAAACCTAGGTAATTGCAGAGCAACTCTGTAAGTGAAAATTCTTTTTTTAACTCATCAAATTTTTGGCTACTGTCCCAGTGCTTTAGGTCTGTTCATAGTGGATTAACCACTGCATTAGGCCAATTAAAAGATTTGCATACTGTTTTCATCTCTGTAAGTCTTAACTGGGGCACAGGAAGTGTGTTGCCGCCCATGACTATGCCTGTCTGATAAGGAATTGGGATGGTACAAGATAATCCTTGTAAGAGATAAGATTATAGCTAATTTCCAACTTTTACGTTTAAACTGGCAACAAGGTATTACTTGTTTTTATATATATATATATACATAGTTCTGAGAACTAGGATAAGTTACTATAAGACCACTAGGTAGTAAAAGACAGTCTTCCATGTTTAGACTTCAACAAGTTACAGTGAATTTAAATTATTTTCTAGTCCATCAACAAGTTTTTCCCTCTGACATGTAGGCTTCAGAGCTGTCTGGCTGCAGAGGCACTGGAGCTAATGTCTACAGAATCAGAAAGTTATAGTGTGTTTTGTAGTGGTAAGGCTTAAGCATAAGTTCCTGTACACAAAGACAGTTTCCTACTTTATTTCAGAAGGTGAATTTGAATTCTAGTATTAAAGTTAGTGTGGTGCTTACGAAACAGCGTAGCTGACGGTACTGGAGAGCAGCTTACCTACTCGTAGAGCAAGTAGAGTTTGCATTCTTCCGGCGTTGCTGTTTAAAGGATCAGTCAGCTTCTCGCCTGGAAAAATCATGTTTAAGGCATTCACTTTCCACTGCCCTTAAGTCCTTTGGGATATAAATATATTCATGTTTGTTGACTAATAAATATATTTATATATTTGTATTTGACTAATGGAAGCTATGAGATGATGATATCTGGGAGATAACCTGTAACTCCTTTCTTAAAGATAGTTGAACAGCTGTTACAGCTATTTTTGGGTGCTGTCAATTTCTGTTAGCTCTCATTTCTGTGCACACTCTACTTTTATAACAATAAATTTAAAGATACGGATTTGGAGTTGTTTTATGATTTTGGGTTTTTTTTTAATCAGTACAATACTATGAACAAAAGACTGGGCAGTTGAAATGATAATGTCCTAATTCCACAGGAGACAGCCAGTGCAGCTAGTGTATATATAGGATTCTCTTGTCCTAAGCAAAAACATGCTTCTAGATAGTTTCTTTGAAGCATACGATCTTGCCTGTAATGTGACAGACGAAGATGCTACAACTCGAAAACAGCAGCTCTTACTGTACTTCAGGAAATCATTTAGTGCACAGAACTTGTCTCCTTGTTATATACTTTTGTTTTGTGTGTGCATTAAACTGTACCAGTTAGCTTAGTAAAAGATGTCACTCCTTCAGATCTTGCCTTGCTTTTATCTCTCTAATTACTTTCAAATGTTGAGAACTGTTATGACAAGGATTTGAGTTACTGCGCTTATTTGACATTTACTTCTTAAAAACTTACTAAAAGCTGGCAAAACAGAATGAGGCTATAGCTTTTTGGGCCTTCTTGGTACGTGCTACTATAGCTTCTTGTAGTACTGACTCTTTTGGGAGTTTCTGTATTCAACTAACTTCATATACTATAACAAAGGTTTGCTTTTTAAGTTTGGCATTGGAAAAACTGCTCTCATTTTGGTGTCTGTTTTAAAAAGTTAATTTCTTTTGCTTCTGACTCACTGATCATAATTGTCTTTATGTTAAAAGTTGGCCTCAGAGTATTGCAATATTCCCCCCCCCATTTGAAACAGCCCTCTGCGTCCAAGGGATGTTTTTTGTCTGGTTATTGTAAAGCATACAGAGGCACATTTATAACTCACGCAGGCCTTCAAGAGATCTTTGTTTTTTCACCTGAAATGAGGACATAGCAGTGTGCCAGACTATTACTTATATCACATTAGGTAGTGCCAGCCACATCAAAAGCTGTTGTGCAGAGTGCTCAGCTGATGGCCAGTAAGAAGTGGTCTCTCCTCTCACAGCTTCCAGCTCCAGCTTTGGTTGTATGTAAAGGCGTACTCAGCATTTGGGAAGAACTTCTCTGAGTCAAGTGAAAGTGCCGATAATTGCAGGGTTAAAGTTTCTGCTTGACATCCTGAGATGGCTGGTTTTGGCCTGTTACATAATGGAGTGCAGCTTCTCTTTCTCCTCTTCAAATTGTGTTGTGCTGCTGCTTCAGCAGAGGTGGATGAAGATACCTACTTGTCCCGCAGCCCGTAATAGCTTGTGTATGTACCTTTGAGTTGCTGAGCTGAATGAAAGAGCAATGTGGCGAGTAAGTTATACTTAGCCTTTGTTCTGTGTTTTCTTGAGTCACTCTCATCTTGGACTGTGGGTGAGTTTGAAGCATGTACAGTGCCTTGCCCTTATTAGATACGTGGTTTCCCTGCAGCAGATTCTCCTATGACCCAGTGTTCATTTGCCTAAGTGTCATTTTCAGTTAGGAAGGATAAACTCCTGAAATCACTGAGCCGCTCAAGAATTTGTAGTCTCTCAGGGCCCCTAAATGAAGGAGGTCTTACTACTTCTTTTGCCTCTGCTTTTGTCTGTGGCCAATATTTGCCTCTTGCACATGCTCTAGTTCTCATCAGATCCTTCAGTGAGCCACAGAAGCCACTTGATAAGACAAAAGCTCAGCCAGCTCTTCACATTGGGTTAATTTTGGGGTTTGGGGTTTTTTTTTGTTAGGTTAATGAATTCAATTTAATGGCAATCAATAAATGATACTGAACACCAGAGCTACAAAAAGCAAGGACTGCACCAAGTATGTGGCTGGAAGGAGGAATGGCAAGGGAAGACTGAACTGTAAGTCATCTCTGTATCTCATGAAGCAGCAGCCCAAGGCTGCAGGTGCAGTTTGCTTTCGTACGCCTCCAGCCTGCTGCTTCCTTACTGTCCTTCTGGGAGTGACAGGGGTTAGTCCTACCTTAAAGTTTTCTACTAGCTGTGTTAAGCTGCTCTTCAAAGCACAGCCCAGAATCGCTCTTCTAGAGCGAGGGTGATGGAATTGGATTTCCAGAGAAACTATGTCCTGTGCCACAGTCTCCAGTCAGTGTCTCTTGCCCTTACATTGAGGGAGTCTGTTACATTCTCTTACCTGTGCAGCTGAGCAGCTCTTCCTGAAATTCGTGGAAATCAATGGAAGATCTTAGGTTTTTTTCATCCGAGAGAAGTGCACTGGTATTTAAAAAAAAAAACAACCAAACAAAAAACCCCCCCAACCCTCCCCCCCATCCAACATTGGTGACATGTCCTTTGGCTTTGTGTTTAAAACTCCTGTGTGGTTCTTCTCTTTCTTCAAAAACCCAACAGATTTAATCACATAGGCCAAGCACTTGGAACCTTTCCCATTATATAAGAGGACCTCAAAAGGCCTGATTTCTGAGCTTAGCAAAAGGTAAAGCTGTGGGTATAAAGGCCATCCGTGGGACGGGTCAGATGACCTGTAACCTGTTGTTGATGGCAGCCCATAGTGCAGAAAGAGGTACGCATAGCCGTAGGAGTACGGGGTATTCCTTTCGCGTGTTTGCTGTTCTAGCTTTTGGCTGTCAGTGGCTGAGCCACAGTTGCTGGGACTATTGTGTAAAAGTTCATGATGGCTGTATTCTCAATTTATCTGATCCTTTTCTGAATACCTTTGGGATTCATTTAGTGTGGCTGTAAGCTTTTTCACAATATTTATTGTTATTTGAAGAATGCTTCCTGCCTGAGGGGAATATTGGGGTACATATTTATTAACTGTAATGCCCCTGTCTTTTTAGATCAAGGTGCCCTCAGTTCTTATTTTATGGGAAATAGAGAGTGAGCGTGGTTTGACTTTGACATAAGCTCTGTAAAGATCTTAAGGTACCCTTTTTTTAGAAAGTATTTCAGGTAGTGTGCTTTGTTTGAGTGTCTTGCTTCAGCTTTCAGCTCTGCTGTTTTATATGCTTTATGATATAAAAGAAGTTGTATTAGTGACCTTGAGGAATGATTGGGTTATTGAGAAGAGCAAACCTTCTTTCACACTAGAAGCAGAGTGTCTTTGCCTCTCTCAGCCCAGGGAGTTGACTGTAGCAAGGCTAAAAAAAGTCTTCGTTTATAGATTATTATTTCTTTAGTGCCAGAAGGAACGGTTGCATCACTTTCTTTAATCCCCTGTCTATCAGTAACCATTACATTTCATTGGATTATGCTTTTATTGAGCCAGGTAATGTGTGTTTCACTTGATTCCTTCCCTAAAGACTCTGGTAATTATTTGAATGAAGGCATAGAGGATGGAGAATCACTTGCTTTCTGTGATAACTTATTCCATTAGGCATTCTCCCTGTTTAATAACAACAAGGAGAAAAAAAAAAGCAACTGTAAGCTGTATTGGGGATTTCGCTACTTACAGAATCAAGTGTATAGAATATATAATTTCCATTCTTGCAGAAGGTGATATCCTGTAAGTTACAGGGCTGTCTGATGGATAAATAGGTAACTTAAGTGTTGGTAAAATACTCAGTGACTTGATAGTCAAGTCTTTGACCAGGAGGGCTGATTCGTGTGTGTTTTAGCCTCTTTCTTCTTTCATGGCATTGGGTAGCATAGGTTGCAATTTATCTGTCGGTGGCTCTTCTACTGTGATTGCGAATTTAGTGTATATGCACTCCCTCTAGTGGTCTTCAAATAGTAAACCGATTAGAAAAAGCATCAGTAGCCTTAAGCATTGATTCTTTTGGTTGTTTTCCATTAGAAATGAATTTTAAAGTGTTTTTCAAATTGAATTGAACTCTCTAGGAAATATATTTTTATAACCTGAAACAGAAGTAATTATATTAAGAAGTCGTTTTTTAGCAGGTTATCTCTGTTGGATTTAAAAAAAACAGCAAGATAACGCACATTCTGCTATGCAGTCAACTCTGTTATTCAGTATGAAGGGGGACACTGCTGTTCCAAATATTGGAAAGCCGTGATACTGTAATGACAGCCTTTCCTCTCAGGACTGAGCCAGAGTCTGGTGCTGGGCCAGACCTTAATAAGCCTGGGTGGACTTGGACCTGTTTTGTGAACAGCCACTAGTCTCTGTCTCCATTATATACTTCTGTGCTCTTGGTTCTTTACACAGAGTTTTATTTAGATTTGCACAGTTAATTAGCTCGGGCTCTGCTCACCAGGAAAACGTGTCTTCCAGCTCCAGACTGGCCAGCTTTGGAACTGGGATTGGCTGCTTTGGAATGGCAACATGCCTGTGGTCATTGAGTCCAGCGACTCAGGCTGCCTCTGCGTGTAGGCAGCTCTGGTGTACCTGTGGATAATTAAGCATATTGTCATATAAGGATGTTAATAGTTTGGTTTTTAAAAATTACTTTTATATTTTTTAAAATAATATATCCTGTTGGAGCATCCTGAAGCGCTCTCCCTGTTGGAGAGAGGCTGTGGGAGGACAGCTACAGGCACTAGTGGTGTTATGGGTCCTAGCAAAATTCACAAGTGAATACGACCTG
>VXBO01013702.1:75088-90612 GCA_013400135.1 Rhinoptilus africanus
TTTCCTCCCTCCCCCCCCCCCCCCCCCCCCCCTTTTTTTTTGGTGTGCGTGCAGATTTTGGATCCCCTGTCTGCTTGCAAAAAGAGGTGTTTAAGAAATATTTTGGCATTATTTTCTTTTGCCAGTGTTCAGTTCAGATAGAGCAGCGCTTAGAATTTGTCTGTCATAGATTTGTTGAGGGGTTTTGTTTGTTTTTAACTTAGGCATGATGCCATGCTAATTCAAGCCCTGTGCTCCATGTATTCTCCATTTTATTCATTTCAAGTGACAGTTTGGTGCCCAGAGAAGAGAATTATTGTATGTTCTTTCTCCCCCTACCCTTTGAGCTCTTAGTGGTAGTATGTGATAGCACCCATTGACTGCAATAGTTAATTAGGAAATTAAACTAAAAAATACGAACCATCAAATTCCAGAAAGGGGTGAAAGTTAGTGGTTAAGATCCAGCTATAATACAGTTACCCAGCATGGAGTGTCAATTAATTATACTTTTTAATATGTAGTTAATTCTGCCTTTTATAACTAGCATTCAGGATGGCAAAGGGATAGACTTGTTTTGTCAATTGTGTGCATGCCAGATGGAGCCTTAATATGTGTCAGCAGATAAATGGGCCATTATTAAGATTAGATGCATAATGATCATTTCAGCCTTGTTTATTTAGGTCATCGACAGCAGTAGAAGATGATCTCTTATAAGTAAAAATACTTTGGGATCTGAAAATCTTTTGCTTTTCTTAGACTGCTATCAAAATAAATGTAAAAGGTTTGGGGTGTAGTTTTAAAGTAACACATTAAGTTAACTTTTAGTTTACTTAAGTGAGAACTGAGAAAAGAAATTTACAACCACAAATAATTCTGCCAGTGACTTGATTTGTTGTCCTCAGTAGCAAAGCTGATAGCTGTGCAAGCAAATGAATTTGTTCATTTATTTGATGGTACTCATTAAATTAATATTTTACCTAGTATTTCAGTGTGAGGCTCTTAGGTATTTGCTTATTTAGTAGACCATGCGATGTTCAGTTATATATGTATTTTGAAAATACATGTACTACAACTTCAGGTTCTTTCCACTAATGAAAGACTTCAACGGTAATGAATGTCTGTGTTTTATTTCAGGTTGCAGTGTAAGATTTTGGAAGTCATAGCTCCAGCCCATCACAATGGAATGGCGAATGGCCATGCCAGCAGCACTGATGGAGACACAATTGTCATCAGCGACAGTGATGACTCAGAAACGCACAATAGCTCTGCACAAAATGGGTAAATGAAACTTTCACAGTATAAAGCATTTGGGATGGATGGAAATAAGACAAAAGCAGATGTGGCAGGGTCTGACCAAAACAAATTACTTGGTCTGTATGGATCGTGAGTGTTCAGCCAGCTGAAGGTGACAAGCTGAAAATTCCCAGGTGCCATTTACACTGTGTGTAATCCACCAGAGAACTGTGCATTGTGAGAAATGGAGTACCTACAGAATAATCATTGTTAATCCGTTGGGAATTACAGTGTTTCTGTTGAGAGATGGTGGAAGAGCCATGTATGCCTATCACTAGTCCTCTCTGCTTCAGAACCTGTGCTGCTATAGCTTGGAAAATGCAGCCATGTTCTGTTTCTAGACTCCGGTACTTAGCGTAATATATTACTTCACTTCCATCATGGGGCTCAGAACTGAGATTGCCTTATCATACAAGGACATGCTCTTACTGGAACTCTGAAAAGTCTTTACAGAGACTTCATGTGTACAAAATATAAAAATGTACAAAGCTTGCTTCATTGTGCATGTGTCCAGATTAATATATATCACTTAATGGATTTGATTATGATTTTAGATGCAGTGAAACTGTGTGTGTCCTGTCTTGAGGAACTGCCTATATGTTGGAGTAGCTTTAATAACATTGAGTAAGAGAACATATTGACTATAATTATGGTGTTTAATTTGGAGTATCCCTTTACCGACCAGTAACTGAGCTTATATATGCACCTTATCCTAGCGGTATAATGAGAGGAAAGGTTTCTGTGCTTCGCAAGCACAATGTTCATGAAAGAAGAGGGTTTGAAGAGGGCCCCAGTCTTGCATCTAGCAACATACAGGCTTAACATGAACTTTACAACAAAGTCATTGACTTTGAGTTGTCATGTGGATGCAGAAGTTATTCTCACTGATTGCTGCAGGAGGACTTCAATGTCCTGACGTGCCTTGAAAATAAGTAGGGTGGAGCTCCTCTCTTGGCTAAGAAGATAATATGGGATAAATAACTTTAAAAATTTTCTGCTGTCTCTTGAAGGCAGTGTCCAAGTTGTTCATGAAGTGGTCTTAATCTTTGAGGAAGTAAATGCATTTTCTGTTTTCCACAAGGCATATGGCATTTGAAAGGAGGTTATTCTTGAACTAATGCAAGCGTGCACAGAGCTGACTGTGGGATTGATCCTTTTATATTGCTGTCACTTCCATGCGTGCAGAGCTGATAGTAAGACCGAGTCTTACACTCCCAGTCAGTCTTTGGTTCTGCAGCTGATTACTTATTTTGACAATGCAGAGAAGAGAGGGGAAATAATTTCTTACTCTTCGGAAGAGAAATCTTGTGAGAATATACAAATTTTTGAAGCACTGTTCTGTGGCATACCTAGCTAACATTTATGCTACAAGCTTAAATTGCAGATCTCTTACGGCTTTAAAATGCTGACTGGAAGTTTTAAGTGAGTCTCTTTATAACAGATGTGAGAGTGTAATAACACTCCAGTTAGTTTCTGGATATATTATGGGTATACGTAAACTTGGAAAGTATTATTTGCTGTACCTGTAAAACCAATCTGAAAGTAGGGCATCATTGTAAATTTTTATATATTGGCATCTAAGATTCCTTATAACAGTAAGAAATCCCAATGAACTGAATGATATGGTTTTGCAGCCCTAACCCTTCAGGGACTAAATTTTACTGCTTGTGGAGAATATGGATGTTATTTGCCTTGGGACCAGTGTCAAGTTGATATGCGCAGAACTACAGTTCTGCCTCTGTCGGCACACAAATGTCCAGGTTTTGAGACCCAGCCTTCGTGCAAAGCTGCCGTGCCGTTAAACAATGGTACAGCAGATGCTCGGTGTGTTTGTGAGAGAGGGGGAGGGGAGCACAGCACAGATTGATGGGCCATCTGCAAATATTTTTCCTAAAGAATCTGTAAGGCTAGAGAATCTTAACTGAAAATAGATGTCATTAGAGATCCCAACCTCTCTCTGACCCGCTTCTGTCTGTGTGGGGCAGAAATAGCCATGCGTTCTGTACAAGTGTTCCTGCTGACCTTTTCTATTGTGTGCTGCAGTAAAAGCTGAGGTTGTACAGGAAGAAAGAGGCCAGGATGCTCTCACTCCTGCGCTCCCTCAGAAGAACATGCTGCCTTCTAAGGCCTGGGTTTTGAAGGAAAAAGCAGCAATCTTCTTATATCTTAAGCTGTTGATGCTATGCCCTGGGACTCTCTGGTACTGTAGGGTAGTGGTCATTTCAGAATAGCAGTGTTCATACCTGAAACTGCTAGACTTTGGGGTAAGGTTGAACTCTTGCATTTGCTTCAGCACTCAGCAGCAGACTGGAGATTGAGGGGCTTGTACTGCCATATATATACAATACTAGCTGTGACTTAATTCATGGCATTCCTCCTGCCAGGGCTATGAGTAATGTGAACCATCAACCACATCACAAATATGAGAAGAAAAACTTCTTGGCTTGCTGGCAGATCTGTGGCAGTAGATTTGGTCATTTATTCAATTTGAAGTATCATCTTTATTTTGGGGAAGGATTAATTGCTTCTGCAAATTCTGTGATGAATGCAGAGGTAACAGAAAGTTTTTGGAAATTACACCAGTGGAACCTTACCATACAGATTTTTCACCATCTTCATCCTAGTTTTCTGCCTCTCTTTGAAGAAAAATGAGCAGGATCTTTCAAAATGTATGGTCATAGCTTGTCATTAAAGCTATACAGTGTCTTTAGTAGAACAAATCTTTCCTCATCTTTAATTCTTATCTTTCCTTTCTTCCTCTCATCCCTCCACCCCCTGAATCTAATAACAGTGATATCTTAGTCCACTTTGTATTGTAAGGCAAGACCAAAATACTGGGTCAAAGGCAGCTTAAAATCTTCATCAGAAGGTTCAAAGTCAGGATATTGCTGCAAAGTGCTGTTGTCTTGTCCCTAGAGTGGTATAACCAGCATGCTGTTAGCTGTCTTCAGGTTGCTGTATTTTCATGTTGAAGTTTTAGTCAGATTCCAGAAAACATTTGCAGTTCCAAGTGAGCAGTTGTAATTGCTTGGCATGAAGTAGCTTGGCAGTAGCAACCTTCAAAGGTGCCCAGCTTTTCTATCAGGATCAGTACATTGACTTATAGTCTTTCTAAGGCTTGCACCGAAGCATAGGGAGATGGTAAATTATTGTGTTATTTAGCAAGCATTCTTCAAGGGAGCTTTTCCCATTCCCAAACTTAGTCAAAGAGGAGAAGAAGAAGAGCCACCGTGTCTTTTTTGGAAGAAGAAGACAGTGTTGATTTTTAGATCCTCTAACCCTCAGCATTTTTCTGTGTAATTTTTCTAGTTCTATTAGTATACTGCGAAATACAAGTAGCTTCAGCAAGGCTTAGACCTGATAATATAGGTGGTAATGTCCTGGACAAGTTAACTCAGAAAGACAAGTTCTCAGAAGTTTCTTGGTAAAGCTACCGTAAGACCATGCTGTCTGACTGTAATATAGCAGGCCTGTAAGCAGAAATTTATATCCAGCTGATGTGGCTGCTGTGCCAAAATAATTTAAAGGCTGATGAGATTCTTGTCTGTCGGTGGTTCAGAAAAGCCTCATTCAAAAAATGCAAGACTCTGCCAGGTGCTAGACACCTTTACTTGAGCGCAGTAGAAACTAGTATAATATGGGTGAGTCAGTTCCACTTTTCACCTACAAAGTTACAAGATACTCTCTTATTCTTTCCTCTGAATCTGGTGGTCTGTCAGAGCTGTTCTGTGAAGGTGTGCTGCAGGAGATCTCTGCTGCAAAAAGGGTCTAACGGTTGCTAACTCTTACGTGTTTTATATAATGCTTTATGAAGTAAAAATAGTGAAAAATAATATTATTACTTTTATGCCAAAGTGACTACATCATCTATGTAATTTTTAAAGCTTTCTGTGTGTACTGAATGACCTCTTTCTGACTCTTCTGCACTCAGAAAAGGTTTGACTTTAAATTTGGATTTGTGGAGGAGGATTTCAGGAACATGTTAACTTCTTAGGATAATCATTGTAAACTCAGAAACTAAGCAGAAAAAACTTAGTGTGTTTGGAAATTAGGTTGGGGCTCATACGTGATCCACTGACAGTGAGAGAAGGATTTACTCGAACTAAAAAGTAAAGGTTACCAATACAAGAGTTAGCTGTTTGATTATTCTTTGGACCCTGCTTTTGATTACAGACAACATCAGAGCTGAGACTCTATTCAGAATGTATAAATAAGTTAATATACTTTCGGTATAACATTGGGACTCTACATTTTATTTTGTATCTGAACACTATCTGTTTCGGTCCTTCTTTAGCATGTTAGACTAAAAGACTGGTAACCCAGAGGTGTATGGTGAGGGAACAAGTTTGTATTTGGTACTATCCAGAAATTCCTATTGACAGCCTTCATTGCTATAGCTTTCCTATCTTGAGACTGAAGATGGTCACGGAAGACCAAATCATAGTTTGACCAAATTATGAAGCCTCTTTTAACAAACTTAAAATTATAGGCAGAGATGTTAAAATCTTGCCAGTGTGTATACTGTATCACTTTGTTTATACAGTTTATCTCTGTTTTGCTCATATGAGTAGCTGAGTGGGGTTTTTTATTATTTTTCTTAAATTGGAGTTAGATAGCATCATGCAAGGCAGACAGTGCTTATCTGTAGGTCTAGTAGATGTGGTGTTGTTTTCAAGTTTAAATCTTGTTTTCTGTTCATTTATTTTTAACTATGTTGATCATGTAATCATCATAACCTATTTTTCTTCAGAAGTTTGCAAATTATTCTCATCTAAAATGACACTAACTGTGTATAAGTACTGTTTCTTTTACACTTCATTTTTATGAGTTAATATATTTATTATTAGGTATCTGAATGTTGCATCTCTTTGGACTTCTATTTCACAGAGTTAGTGGAGGGGGGAAAATAGGAACTGGAGCAAATCTCACATTCAGCAACCTTGCTAGGTACAGTGCGCTACATCTTGTGTGTTCTTCATAGGGGTAAAAAGTAGCAAGTGGTATATTGATTTATTTTGTTTTGTCATGGATTCCACCTTCAAGCATTTTGTAAACGCCAGAAGGAGTGACAATGATGATGAAATTCATAGCTGTAAATCTCCTAGTTCATCCACGTAACTTCATCCTCTTCCCTTACTTGTCATGGTTGAATTCTTCCTAATAAAGCAATATAACCTTTGATTACAAATTACCACCCTAGGATGAATTAGTTTTGTTGTTTAATAGCAAAAAAGTATATAGTCTGTGGCAAAACCCCTCTCTTTGTTTTTAAAGGAGTGAATTTTGTTTTGGTAGCACACCAGACCTGGGTTGTTATTCTCCTAGGCAGAGGAGTAAGAAAACAGTTACTGTTATGTTAAAACTGAAGAAATATTTCCCATAGGGGAAAAAAATCTGTAGCTGATAGCTGTAAAAGGGAAGTACAACTTGGTGAAAAAACCAAGTAACTCAGTAAGCATTTATTTTACAGGGTAGTTGCATTGCTGTATGATTCTTATTCTCAGAATGATGCGAGGGTGTTTTTTTCTAAATTGATATTTCAGAAAAATATTCTATCTGTGTCTCTTTATTCATTTTGAAATGTGGTCTCTGTCTCTAAGGCTTCCATTTTTATTAGTTTTCTTCAACTCTTGTCATTTGGACTCTTTCCTCATCATCTTTTTCTCCTTTTCCTACCTTCCTGTTGCTGTCATAAGTACTGGGAGCATTAAGGAGATGGTTTTCTGAGGGATAGGGATGTATCACTGCTTGTCTTCCTCTTTGTTCTTCCCTTCTCGTCTCCCTGTTAAGAAAACCAACATCCCTGATCCCTTTTCCTGTTCCTAGCAGGAACTGGCTTTGACGCAGGTCTAGATCTAGTGGCAAAAAAGTTGGCAGAAGTGAATAGATCCTCTCTGGTACCTGTGGAATACAGCCTATATTAAATATGGCTGGGTATTTTCAAGAGGTCCATTGTGTGTGCATGTAAATGCATTAAATGTATACAATATAAGACTGCTATGTCGTGACTGTAGTTAACTTTTTTATTTTTTTATTATGTCTTATTTAGGGAGAAGAAAGCCATAATTGATCCTTCTTTGTTCAAATACAAAGTCCAACCTATTAAAAAAGAACTATATGAAACTGTTATCGTTAAAGCATCTCAACTAAGGTAAAAATTAGTATATGAAAGTTAAAATTGTACTTTATTACTGTGTGAGTTGTGTAAGTCACTGTAAGATGTTTTCAATATAAAATGGCATTTTAAAATAATATGTTAGAACTACTAGTTAGACACACTGGAACAAAATACTGTGTTTCACAGGCTTTCTGTAGCAAGGGTTCTAAGCTTTACTAGTATTAACACAGACACCAACTCCTTACAAGTCTCTCTGCTTTCATTGGCACACGGATGAGACATAGCTGTTGCTTCTGATACCTGTGCTTACTGCTGTGAATGATGGAGTAGGTGAAAAAGAGTTTGAGAACCCTATTCTGTAATATTGATGAACTATTGCCGTTGTGAGGTCTCTCTCTGTGTGGTAGCATTACTGTTTTGAAATGTTGGAGCAGACATTTGCAATAAGACTGCTTTACTGCTTTAAAATAGAAAGCTGCAAAGAGTTTTTGCTTCTTAAAGAACATAATTTTGTCTTGAATTTAGTTAAAACATTTTTCTAGAGTAGATTGTTCATCAAAACTTTACAAAAGAGGATACTCGGGGAGGAGGGGTGGGGTGGGGGTGTGGACGGACGACGACATGACACTTCAGTGATTTCAAGTCATTTAGTTCCAGCATGAATTGAGATTTTTTTTTTCCATTAACTAGCCCCATGTAGTTGGTTTTCTCCTTGCCATGAAATAGTGCAGGTTCCCTGGGATGTCAGGAAGCATTTAGAGTGCCACAGCCTGACCCACCAGTCTGTAAATTCCACCCCCTCATTTGTTGGCTCCTGTGCCTTACCTCCTTGTTTGAGAGATGTGGATGCTCTTTTCCTGCTGTCCTTGTTTGTTTGATTGTTTTCACCCTCTTCTGAAACAGTCAGACTTGAATTCTATTTGTGGATTTTAAAAGCTACTGTGATAGAAAGGAATGTTTGGAAGATCTAGCAAGGATGAAGAGGCTCTGGAGTTTGTCTGTATTTGTGTATAAAAGAGCACATACTATGATCTTCAAAACAAGCATTACAGATGCACAAAACAACTGTTAAGTATTACGTGGGTTTGGTTTTGTTCATAAGGAAATTTTTAATTGAATTGGGGTTGCAAACTAGCTATTGTTAGTTACAATAGTAAGGGTCTAATTTATAATTAAGAAAATGAGAAAAAGGTCAATCATATGATCTGTTACATGTGTTCTTGCACATATTGTCAGCTGTACTCAAGCAGTAATTAGAGATGTTGCTTAATAATGCTACCTTTCTTTCCTGATACAGCCGGAGGAAACATCTATTTTCTCGTGATAGACTTAAACTTTTTCTGAAACAACACTGTGAACCACATGATGGAGTCATTAAAACTAAGGTAAATAAGAAGGAATAATTTGTGGGATAGAATATTGACACTACTTAGTCTTTTTTTTTCTCTTCTCTACTAGCTGCTCAGAGCTTCTTTTTTAAACTATGAGTTTAGCTTTTTGTAAGTATAACATTTTGAGTTAGTATTTGACTTCTCCAAAATAAAAGGATGCATACTGCAACATTTTCTGTAAAAACAGGTTTTTGTTACCTTTTGATTGTAAAAAAGATGGTAGTTTTTTTCTGTACATGAAGCATAATTTAATTCTCTTATTCCTTCTTCAGCTACCAGTTTAGAAAAGTCCCCAAAATAAAAATGGGAGTTTTTACTTAGAAAAATATTAATTGAAACATAATATATTTTTGCTTAGTCTAACACATGAGTTGTTTTCATTCTTCAAGGTATGCAGCTGGTATTTCTAAGTCAAATAAAAATTAACTATCTTTGTTTTGGTACTGTATGCTAATACTCTTCCATTGTAATGCTTTTAGCTGGAAAATATTTTATTGTGGATTGAATTCAGTCTCCAGTTCTTCAGTGAGACAGAAGTACCAAAGAGTTCAGGTGTCTGGAATGGGCTTTTGACGAGGCCTTAGATGTTGAAGATGTTAAGATGCATATTTTTGTCATCTTATGTGGAAATATATGGTGATACTTATACTAAGTGTATATATATATATATACACTAAATATATACTGAACTTATACGAAGTTCAGACTAAAGTTCACATCTTGGTCTGTGCAGGATGATTCAGAGAATTTCTGTTTCCTTGTGCTCAAGGAATTGAGCAGCTTTTCCCATACTTAACAAGTAGGCAGCAATTTCCCGTGCCTTGCTTGCTGTGCCGCAGGAGATCCTGGACTCTTTCACTGCATATTGCACCCTTGACCCTGAAATCTTTCTTATCTTCGTGTTGTTTTTAGAAAGTAGCATGTTTGTTTATTAGCCCTTGTGTTTTGTGTGAGTTTAAGAGGGATCCTCGTACAGCTGTGTAACTGCTCGTTCTGCACAGGCAAGCTCTGAGAGATGAAATCTTCATCAATGAAAGTCTTGCTCATGAAAATTGTGGACAATAACAAAGGCAACTAATTTCTAAATAAGTTTGTAACTTTAAAGTTTGTCTCTCTTAAAGAAATGGAAATAGAAGAAAATAGACCTGAAAGGGATAACCCCCGCTTTCTTTGGGCTTGTTAGTGGTCACGTTGTCCTTGATGTGATGCAGTGTTCTGGGTTTAGTGATCTGTTAGCGATGCTTTCTGGTGCATCAGGAAAATGGTTATATTCTGTATATGCATGCATTTGTCGTCATCTCTTTGTTTGAGCTTTGTGGAATGTCTCCTTGTTCTCTTGCCGATTACCTTGCATTTGAGCTGTTATGTGAACTTGTTCTATTTGGAGTGTCTTCTTTGTATCCTCATCCATATTGCTTGATAAGGGCAGACTTTCTGAAGTCGCCAGGTTGAGGAAGCTGACTTGAAAAGAAAATTTGACAATTCAGAATGAGAAAAGTCATGTTTTCTCCTCCTCTAGAGATTTTTTAAATCTGATAGAGAATTATGTGATTCTTCAGTAAATTAATTTTCCAGCTTTCTCTCACAAAAGTCATTCTCAACACATTTCAGTAACTTGCTAGGAAGACTGCCAGCTCTTTATGCTAAAAGGCATCTAAAGAAATAAAATCTTACCAAACGAGGCCAAATTCTGTTTTCAAATACGTGCTGCTTACATTTTTATCCACTTGCTGGATTAACTCTACAATTACAGTATTTCAGAGTTTACTTCTTGTCCTACCTAAACTAACCTATTGTGAATCTAGTTACGTTTATTGTCTTTTTTTGTGAATTGATGATTTATTAATTAGCTTATATTTATGAAAAGGAAATAATTTCAGAATGTTTATTGCTTTTCATCTTTCTTACTAAGGCAACATCAATTGCAAAATACAATCTAGCAGAACAGAATTTCTCCTACTTCTTTCCTGATGACCCACCCACATTTACCTTCAGTCCTGCAAGCAGGCGGCGAGGGAGGCCTCCAAAGAGGGCATCTACTAGTCTTGTAAGTAATAACGTTTTTAATCCAGATGAAGACACATCAGTGTAGTCTTTTAAGTTCTTCTGTCTTCTCTGAAATTTCAGAACAGTTGGAGTGCAAGACTAATGATGTGCTTTTTTTTCTTTGAGGATGAATTGGCATATATAGCTAAATTGCTATTAAAGTAGATTGCTCTATAGTTAAGCTAGTAAAAGGGACCATACTTAATGTGTTACCTTCTTATTTGTATCTTTCTTATTTCTGTGATCCCACCAAGAAACTAGCTTTTCAGAGTGTTATGAAGGCACATAGAGTACTTGTCTCTTCTGGGAATGATAAATAATTTGCTAAAAAACTTTAGAAAAACTTTTAATTTGTACTCTTAGATACAGTTATGTCACTTGCCTGTATTTAAACATAGCAAAGCTTAGTGCTCTGAACTACTTCAAAAGTAGAGATGGAAGAAAAAATTTTGTATTTCACCCACACACCACCACCCCCTGCCAACCTGCCAACTGTTAGGCAGGATCTCTGAGTTCTTAGTAGGTTTGTGGGGAAATTCCTATAGCCTGTTTTTATTCTTGTATTAGAGAAGTGTTGAAAAATTGGGAATATCTGTTGCTTGTTATTTCACTGTCAATACTATGTTCTTTTTCTTTTTTTTTTTTGCCACTCCCCCTCCAAATTCTCTTATCAGGAGGACGAGATTCCTGCTAAAAAAAGTACCCAAGGAAACAAAAGTAAAGTTGCAAGGGAAAAGACAAGGTTCCAGAAGCAAAAAGAAGATATGCAGGCCATGGGTAAGTTGAGGTTTAGACCTATGACTAGTAGAACCAGTTTTTGCAGGTCTGAGAGCAGGCCATAATTAAGAGTATTTTGGGGGCTGTACCTTTGAAAGGGAAAATGTAGTAAGAGTACACTGCCACAGCACTGTTGCAAAGTGCTCCTTTTCGTGGTTAGAATGGATGTTTCCTGAATATTATTTATTTTATTTTATTGAACTGGAGAAATGCAGGTAACTTGCGGTCCAACTGCGTTGATTTCCATCTTGGATAAATAAAGAGCAAAATAAATTTTGAAGTCATGTATAAATTTTACCTGCAGAAGGCATGAACATTTAACACAAATCAACTTGTATGAGGAAAAATCTGTAAATGGAAAAACTACCTCAAAATTTAAAAGAACTGCAGTGCTTTCTAAACCTCCAATAATTCTTAGGAATCTTCAGTCTTTCTGAAGATGTCTGTATGTAGTTATTTAAGGTATGTCTAAAAGTTCTGCAAGATTACTTGCAGTATATTTACAAATCTTTGTTAAAGTATTTTATAAAGAGCTGCTGTAGTGCTTGAGTAATGATGTGAAAAAGTAGCAAAATACCAAGTACCTTGAAAAATCATCCTTCTCAGTTTGTAGAAGACTATGGGGGAGCAGCTTCACTGCTTTTGTTTGCTGTGTGAGAGCAATTGCTGGTGTGTGTGGTAACTATCTTGTAAAAGCAATCTAGCTCACTTCCAGAATTTTCTAGGAAAATGTAGTAACAGATTTTTTTGAGTGCCGTCCACTTGGTAATAGAAGTAAGGATCACTGGTTCTAGCTTTCTCGTTTATTCAATTAAAATGGTAAGCCCCCTGACCCCCTTTTATTTCTTAGCCTGTGTGTGGGTTGACAGACATTGGTCTGTCTACAAAATGTGGAAATTTGTACCCTGCTGTTCTTCTGCAGACAACTGCAAAGAAATCTGGATCTCCTCAGGCAGTAACATTTATTACTGATTAAAGTTCATCTTAAACTGTATAACAGAAGTAAAACTTGTGTAAAACCCACTGAAATACTAAGTAGGTTTCAAATGTACTGACTTGCAGTAATTTAGTAATAAATAAATATTTAAAGATCATTTATTTAAAGGGTTTTATATCACAAATATTTCATGGTTATGTGCCACGCCTAGTTGTGACATTCTTTCATTAAGCAGTCATTACTAAATATGTTGCTGTAATTATATGCAATTGGAATCAGTTCTCATCTTTATATCACTTGATAGAAGCCAATAAACAAGTAATAAACTTCTGTATACTCATAAAAATAAAGAAATTTGACTTGATTACATTGATGACAACCTTGTAAAACATGTATAATACTTTGGCTTAAAATTCTGATTCTCTGAAGAACTTTCAAGTGATTGAATTTCTGGTTGGCATAGAAACAATTCAGTCTTCATAACAATATCTTTTTCATATGGTAATTATAAAAAGATCAGTCTATTTAGCACAGTTAAATAAAATTAACATTTTATAAATGAAAAAAACCTTTTATTTGTTGTTTTTTCCATTGTAGCTTTTGAAAAAGCTAAACTAAAACAAGAGAAGGCAAATGCTATAGAAGCTAAGAAAAAGGAGAAAGAAGATAAGGAAAAAAAGAGAGAAGAATTAAAGAAGATTGTGGAAGAAGAAAGGATGAAGAAGAAAGAAGAGAAAGAGAGACTCAAAATAGAGAAGGAAAAAGTAATGCATTTGCGGTATATGTGTTTCATACAGGAACAGTATAATGTTATTAGTTGCTATCTGTTTCATTTTCCATTAGCTGTTTTCAGTTCATAGACATGCACTTTGTAAGAATAGGCAGTTATGAGATATGATTAGGGATTTGTATTTCAGGATAACATTCTCTATATTATAATTTTAGTTCACAAAAAGTTCACTTTGAACTTACTTCTGAAGAGGTGGGGTTGTTTTGATGGTGTTTTTTTTTTTTTCTGATAATGCATGACAGCATTTTATTTGATGGTTGTCTTCTACTTCTGTCTTAAAGACACTGTACTACACCAGATTCATAGCATATTAAGTGACCGCAGCTTTCCTTGTGGCATCCCTTCGGATGGAACTTGCCAGATATCTTTCTGTCACTTTGAATATGTAGAAATTACGTATTTCTTTATATTTTGCCAGCATCCACTGTCTATATTGATGGTCTTTATTTGTGGCAATTTTAATAAATGTGCTTTATTTTTAGATATATTTTTTCCTTAGCCACTTCAATTTAAAAAAAAATGACAAACCAAAACCACAAACAAAAAAACCTCAAAACCCCATATCTAATCCAACTGAGTATCACCACAGTTACTTCTAAATGTTTTTGCCAATATCTTCTTATCCAAAACAAAAAACTATTAGATTGTTTCATTCTAATTAAATATGCATGATTTTTCACTGTGATTGAAACAGTAAGTGATACAGTTCTAGAAACTGACCATATTTTATATACAATTGTGACATTCTCATTCAGGAAAGAGAGAAGCTGCGTGAAGAAAAAAGAAAATATGTTGAATACCTGAAACAATGGAGTAAGCCTAGAGAAGATATGGAGTGTGATGATCTTAAGGTATGATTGAATTTGGAATAGGTCAAGTTTGTACTTTGCAGAGTCCCCAAACTAGATTCCCTAATGCAGAGGCAGATCTAGATATGATCTGAATGCTGGGGGTTGAATAAACCAAATTTTTGGCTGCAAAAAGTAGAAAGGAAGTTAGCTTGTTACTCCCTGTGTCATTCTTTTGATTAAATTCTAGCAGTATCCTTGCTTAACGAGTATCTTTCTGTATGATCCTGGAAACCTATAGAAAGTAACAATGATTTACCTCCCAAAGAACTTTATGTTCTAAACAAGAATATAGTGTGACTGTACATAATGGAAGATTGTCTAGTGTTATACAGTTATGTACACCTTATTAGGATTAATTTTGGCAGAGGATAGCAAAAGGAGGCAAAATTGTCAGAAATCGGGGTTTATTTGAGATACATGGGGAAACATGACTAGTGCAAAGCGGGCAAGTGGAAACGTAGCAGTGTTAAATGGAAGTGATAGCACTGGTTGGGAGGAATATGGGAATTGAATGGATTTGCAAGGAGATCTGCATAGNCTTCTGAAGAGGTGGGGTTGTTTTGATGGTGTTTTTTTTTTTTTCTGATAATGCATGACAGCATTTTATTTGATGGTTGTCTTCTACTTCTGTCTTAAAGACACTGTACTACACCAGATTCATAGCATATTAAGTGACCGCAGCTTTCCTTGTGGCATCCCTTCGGATGGAACTTGCCAGATATCTTTCTGTCACTTTGAATATGTAGAAATTACGTATTTCTTTATATTTTGCCAGCATCCACTGTCTATATTGATGGTCTTTATTTGTGGCAATTTTAATAAATGTGCTTTATTTTTAGATATATTTTTTCCTTAGCCACTTCAATTTAAAAAAAAATGACAAACCAAAACCACAAACAAAAAAACCTCAAAACCCCATATCTAATCCAACTGAGTATCACCACAGTTACTTCTAAATGTTTTTGCCAATATCTTCTTATCCAAAACAAAANAAAGAACTTTATGTTCTAAACAAGAATATAGTGTGACTGTACATAATGGAAGATTGTCTAGTGTTATACAGTTATGTACACCTTATTAGGATTAATTTTGGCAGAGGATAGCAAAAGGAGGCAAAATTGTCAGAAATCGGGGTTTATTTGAGATACATGGGGAAACATGACTAGTGCAAAGCGGGCAAGTGGAAACGTAGCAGTGTTAAATGGAAGTGATAGCACTGGTTGGGAGGAATATGGGAATTGAATGGATTTGCAAGGAGATCTGCATAGGCCCTTGAAGATGAGAGTTTATAGAAAGGGAGAAGCGACTGAAGAAAGGGAAGAGAATTGTCAAAATGAGAGGA
>VXBO01013702.1:91653-135829 GCA_013400135.1 Rhinoptilus africanus
TCTGCAGAAACTAAGTTATTAAGTTATCCCTTTTGGATTGCAGGAACTTCCTGTTCCAATGCCAGTGAAGACAAGACTTCCTCCTGAGATCTTTGGTGATGCTCTGATGGTTTTGGAGTTTTTGTATGCTTTTGGGGAACTTTTTGATCTTCAAGATGAATTTCCTGAAGGAGTGACTTTAGGCAAGTTGTCGTTTATGTGGCAAGGTGCCCCAATTTTGTGGTGTCCCTTCTCCAACCAAACATCTTAAGTGCACCCAAGTACCAGTGCAACAAAATTTTCTGTGCAGATTTCATATGTCAGTGCTTACATGTGCATATCAATCGAGTTTTCTCTTCACAGTCAACTTCTGCAGTGTTTATAAAATCAAAATTAATTTAAATGTAGAAGCTGTTAATCTACTTATTAAAATGTCTACTTGTACTTTACTCTTGCAGTTATATATTAAGAAAATAATGTTTTATCAACACTTTCTGATGGCATCACCTTAGGAATATTTGCAGTAAATTTTGGAAAAGTAACTTGATTATCATATCTGAAGGAAAAAAAAAATGTTTTCATTCTTCAGTACATAATCATTTTCCAATTTTGTGGCAAAAGTGACGCTTCTTAAACTTTATTCACAGAAGTTTTAGAGGAAGCTCTTGTAGGAAATGACACTGAAGGCCCACTGTGTGAATTGCTGTTTTTCTTCCTGACTGCCATCTTTCAGGCAATGGCCGAAGAGGAAGAGGAAGTGGCCAAAGATCAAATAGCTGATGCTGAGACCAAAGGTCAGATCCTTAATTTTACTGCTGAAAAACTGAGTTTCCACTGGAATTAACTTTAAACTGCATGATTTATGGCATTCTTTTGTTTAACCTTGTCTTATTATGCATGGATGTTGTATGTAAATGGACTTGTTTTTTCTCTTTTATCTGAAATTAAAGCTTTAAACTTGAGTGTGAGGGTGGGATCTGGGGGGAATAGAGAAAAAGCAAGCTCATTGTTACTACAGTTGCATCCAGCAAAGCATAATAAGCTTTTAACAGCACTGCTTATGTTTTGGAGGTGAGGGGAAACTTTTCTTCACCTTCCTCTTCTTCCTTCAGCACTGTGAGATGTTTCTCCTGAGGGTGAGAAGACAAGGCATTTTTCTAAATCTTCTCAGAGGACTTTATCTGTAGCTGTAAAAAAAAAACAAAAAAAAACACAAAAATTCTGGCCCTCACTAGGTTGAAAACTAAAATTTGCAGAACAATTATAATGGAGAAGTCAATATTCATTGTCCTTCAAGACTTAGCAGTTTGCATCCACAACTCCTACATGCTACCATGTCTCTGTGTTTTTTCCAGTAAGGGATCTCACAGTCGCTCTGCCTCTGGTTATCACTCTAAGGCTGAAGTCGCCCCCATTTTTCAGAGGGATTTGGTATACACTAACCACTGATCAGAAAGAAGTGTTACAAATTTATGTGGTCCTGTGTCTGCCAAATTTGCTGACTAGTTAAAGGAGAAGCTTTGACCCTTCTTGCTACTCTTTATTTCATTAGAGGTAGATAGGAACACAAGAGCATACCCCATTTAAGGTCAAGTGAATCCTGTGGTTTCCCCATAATACAGATGTGTGAGGTACAGGAACGTTCTTCTAATTCCATTCTTGAAAGACTATGGGTGCTCTCATGCTTAAGAGTTATGTCCTATGAAATGTCTTTATGGAAAACATGGGCACTGTCTTCAGCAATAGAGGCTGCTCTTGGGATAAAGTTACAGATTTGATAGGCGGTGTTAAGAAATTTATATTGTATTTTAATTATTGTTGCGTTTAGCAATTAAACTGTATCTTTTAACTACTGAGAGCATTGCTTGGGCAATATAAGCAAGGATTCCATTATTAGGTAATCACGGAATAGTTGATTAGATTATTATTCACAAGACTGACCAGAAAAAATGGAACTTTCACACTTTCATATTTTAATTCAACTGTATGGGGCTAGCAATTGCAAAAATCTGCTGTTTTTCTTCTAGTTTAGTAGACCTGTGGGCAGAATGCTTTTCCATTATCTTTTACCTGCCTTGGATCTTTCCTTTCTTGTCACTCTTGTTTAGACATCTTCTTTCCCATAAAAGAATTACATGTTCTCAGCTTTATAATTCTGGCTAATCAAACTAGTAGTGGTCAGCGTGTCTGCTCGCTTTAATTCTGTACAGGCAGTGTTTCTACAACAGGAGACACCATGGATATGAGGTTTTGGCGTGTACGGTACTTTCTCAAACCATGTTACACAGATGCAGCAAGAAGGGGAGGTGCACAGGTTAATTTTGCAACGTCTGGGTGACAGCTTTCAAACAACATGAATTGTCATACAGGACTCTGTTGTGGATTTGCTTTTTATATAGTCTTAGTTTGGATTTGTGGAGGATTTGACTTGTGACTTTGTAACTACTTAATGATTTGGACTTGAATAAAGTGAAATTGTTAAAAAAGCGTACAGCGCTGAAAAAATTCTGCCAACCCTCTGGAGAAATACTTGTAAGTGCTAAGGAAACTTGTCTAAGAAACGGAAATTTTGCTGTTTCTCCCTTTTGTTGCCCTGCTTTCCTGGTCAGTTTGCTGATGCGTGATGCTCCTTATTAAGTCCAGATGCTTGTTTTGGTGAAATACGGTTTCTTTGTAATGCCTTTGTAATTGTAATTGTGCAGAACAGTAAGGCGATAGCTCAGTTAGAGATTAAAAGTATACAGTAAATGGTGATAACCAGTATCAAAATGCATGATTGGTTTTGGATGGCCTTTTCGAAAAACAAAATTAGGATAGGAAATAACAGTTCATTTGAGGGAATGAAATACAGGTGTTCTTGTATTGTTACTTGTTTTCGCTTTCAAGCGTGTTTATGGATTTGGTTGTGCTGCCTTTTATGTTGCCATTTTGCATGTTTTGCGGTTGCTTTAACAGCTTATATATAGGGGATACAGCATATAGCATGTGGTGCATGTCCTTAGCTTTTAGTTGGATTCTGAGTTTTGAATACTTGATGCTTTTGTAAATATTGGCCCTTTTTTCGCTTTGTCTGCAACTTTTAAAAAACAGCTTGCTTTCCTCCCCTCCACAGTACAAGTTTTAATTTGCACTAGAATAAAGTGTTTATTTCCTTAAAGATTTAACAGAGGCTTTGGATGAAGATGCAGACCCCACAAAATCTGCACTGTCTGCAGTTGCAACTTTGGCAGCTGCATGGCCCCAGTTACATCAGGGTATGTGTGGGTTTCACTTCTTGTTTTGTTACTGTTCTTATTTTGCTCTGTATTTTAAAGCACATTTAAAAAAATATTTATATACATTTAAATGTCTATATAAAATAACTGTTCATTCTTCTTAACTGTAGGCTGCAATTTGAAAAACTTGGATCTTGATAGCTGCACTCTTTCTGAGATTCTCAGACTTCACATTCTAGCATCGGGCGCTGATGTAACATCAGCCAATGCAAAATACCGTTACCAGAAACGAGGAGGGTTTGATGCTACTGATGATGCTTGCATGGAGCTGAGATTAAGTAATCCCGGTCTCTTGAAGAAACTTTCAAGTACCTCAGTGTATGATTTACTGCCAGGTAATAAAAGATAATAAATGTTCGAGGTTATTAGATTGCTCATCAAGTGATCGGTTTTCTAACTGCTTCAGATCAAAAATGGTCAACTCATTACTTCTGAGTAGCTTTCTTACATCCTTAGTTTTTCTTGCAGAAGGGGTTCTCTCTGGGAGAAGCATGTGAGTGTTTGGTTCAGACCCTGCTTTTTATTGTTGTGTTGGTTTGGGTCTTTGATTTGTTATTTGGAAATGGAGAAAAAATTACTATCTGCTGTTCCTTCATCTCCTTTTTGAAGATAATACTGCATTTTAGTTCTTCTTTCAGTGCTAAAAGTTAATAAGTTAAAAATAAAGGCTCACAGCTCTGAGCAAAGCAGATACTTCAGGAAATGCCTCCTTGCAAGTGCATCTGACGCACTGCAAATGTTTGACTGTTCGCTTTTTCTCTGAGAACCAATCTTCAGTCTGGAGCGTGTAAGAGTAAGGCTTATTCATCGGTTGTATAATGAAATATAAACATGGGTCTGAATTTTATTAGGAGAGAAAATGAAGATCCTTCATGCCCTCTGTGGGAAACTTCTGACTCTCGTCTCCACTCGAGATTTCATTGAAGACTCCGTTGATGTATTACGACAGGCAAAACAGGAGTTCAGAGAATTAAAGGCAGAACAGCATCGCAAAGAACGAGAGGCAGCAGCCGCAAGGTAAATCTAGGATATGGAAAGCTAAATTTTGTTGCAACTAATTAATTAATTCCTTCATTGCAAAAGGCATACGAGAAACAGTAGTAGTGTTTGTGTTTTCCACTAGTTTCTTGAGATCCTAGACAGGAGTGAAACTTTACTGTGCTTAGCGTTGCACTTTCCCACGTTACTGTTATTTTCAGATGATGCTGTGGTATAAAAGAAAAAAGATACAGCCAGATCAGATACCAGATTAGTTTCAACTGGTTTTCTATGTTCTTCTTACCATTAGGATACGTAAGAGGAAAGAAGAAAGGTTAAAAGAACAAGAGTTAAAAATGAAAGAGAAACAAGAAAAACTGAAGGAAGAGGAGCAAAGAAATCCTGCTGTAGAAGTATCTGTTGGGTACGATACATGGCATTACTGTGATACATATGATATAGCACTTTGCAATTAGGTGGCCAGACCTTACCTATGTGTAGTTTTCATTGACTTGATTATATACAAAGGTATATTGTAATTTAAGTATATAGCCCTTAAAGTTGATTTTATTTTTCTTCCTAGCGTTCTAGAATTGCTTTAGGAAAGTGATTTTACTTTTAAAATAAACTCTTATTATACTCATAAGTCTACTGAAAGAATTGTTACCTACTGACAAGAGAAACTTGCAAAGTCTTAACTTTTTTTGCATTACTTTTTGTCTTGCATTGATTTAATATCTATGAATGTTTTCATAATAGACCATTCTAGTTCATTTTCTAATTTGAAGAATTGGTCTGATTTGAGCTAGATAATACTGACCTCGCGTAACATTTTATGAATGAAATTTAATAGCATTTTCTTAAAAAATGCTGTGCTATCCCAAGTGATTTCCATAAACTCCAGGATTTTTGTTCTATTAATAAAACTGTATGGTTTCAGGTGGTAAGATTCATGCACAGAATCATAGGGTTGGAAGGGACCTTAATAGATCATCTAGTCCAACCCCCCTGCCAGAGCAGATGCAGCTGTATATGATTCCAGGAAAAAAAAAAGCAAAGTATATATACAACACTATATCTTTACCTGCTTGAGGAAGGGAGTTAGTTAAGTAAATCTCTTGCAAAAGGTGAGCATGAGCCAAAGACAGATTTGTGCTGTGTTTTAAAAAACTATAATTGAGAAAAAATAATGAAATAAACGTCCTCCTGTAATGGTTGCATGTAGTTCTGTACAGTTTTAATTATATTTGCTAGATGAGGGAAAAATGTGTAATAAGCATTTTATAAAGCGATACACATTTTGATGAGGAAATATTATTTTTTTTAGTCATGAAAAAAATTCAGGTCAGTAGAACTACACTAAGATGTTTCCAAAAAGGATCTGATTAGAGTAATGCTCTTCAAATGAAAGAGTCAATACCAAAGAGCAGGTTTTATTCTTTAATATGGAACTTTCCATTTATAGTTCAGTGGGTTTCTTATGGGATTTAATATATACTAGACTTAAATTTTATTTTTAAAAAGCATTATAGGTCTTTTACTAGCTTAAGTACTTCAAAGAGGAAAATACTGTTTGTGTTGAGGATGCTATATTCTATTTTTTTCTCATTCCATTCAGATTTTAATACATGGATGGTCAGTTAGTCACCTTTTGTTTATTTTCTTGTGTCAGGGAGGAGGAACGGGAAGACCTTGATACTAGTACAGAGAGCAAAGAGATTGAACGTAAAGAGCAAGACATGGACACAGTGACAGAGGATGAAGAAGAGCTGGGACCAAACAAAAAACGAGGAAGAGGTAACTCTATAATGTATTTGTTCGTTTGTGTACATATATGCCCATGCATGCATGCACCCGGGAATTTCTTGGGTTTTATAGTAAATTTTATAAAGTATCAATCTTTCCTGTAAATTCTAAAAGGAAAAGAAGAAAAAAACCCCCACCACATCCAAACATGATCGTAATGGGCTATTAAGTGCATTGAGCTGGCCTGATGTAGTTCTAGCCATCAGCTGTATGTCCTTTCACACTTCTGTTGCTTCTTATCTTCCATACTTGCTGCCTGGATGCCTCTCTTGTCTAAAACCCCCCAGGCTGTTGCCTGATGAAGCATTGCAGTTGCGAGTAGTGCACTGGGAGAGTGAGTGAGTTGTAGGAGTCTCATCTAATAGGTTATGGTATGGTTTTGATTCTTTTTACCAGGAAACTGCAAAAACAACAGGTGTCTTCAAAGAAAATGTCACATTGAGTGCTTGGGTTTAGTTTGCCTTTGTTAATGTAGCAGTTAGCTTTTGATACAAGAATACAACCAGACTCACCCCCAGGTTTAATTTCCTCATCAGTGTACTAGTAGGAGCTGTGGCGCAGTAAATGGCACAGCCTGCTCTTTGTAATTAGTCATAGATATCACCAAAGGAGGATGAATTGTTGATGGCTTTGGGCTGCTAGTTCATCTGTGCCTTTCTCCTGTAAAGGCGTTGTGCTAGCATCTGTGCCAGTGAAAGTCCCGGATGATTGTGGACTTAAGGTTGCAAACTTGTACGGTTCCTAACTGTACCTGGGACAGAGATTCTGAATCAGTCAGTAGTACAGGTTTGCATGTTTACTACAGCTTTATGATGGCAAAACAATGAGGTCTTAAACAGAATTTCAAGTTTCTTGAACGCCCACGTCTGAGATATTGTGCCTGGAGGGCAAACAAGTGTTATTTCATTCCTACAATTGGAGAAACTGAAGGTCGTGCTGGAAATCAGTAAAAATTGAGTACTGACAGCATCTTTCACCGTTGCATGTGTTAATTATAAGAGGTACTTTTCTAGATTACTGTTGGGATCTGATTATTTGGTAAACTAAGATGTCAGCTGGAGTATTTTCAGCTGGTACGCGTTGAGGGGAAAAAAGAGTAGTATATGTATTTTTAAGAATGGATAAAGTAAGGTAATAGAGTTTGGAATAATAGTTCTTGTATAGGGATTCTGATTTTCCTTGAGGTTTTGGGGGGTTTAAGTTGGTAATTTTGAGTATGATAAATGAAGTCCAAAACATAGTTTGTATTCAATAATGAAATTCCTAAAATTTTACTTTGTGTCATGGTAAGATACTTTTATAACATGCTTTTAAGTTCATAAAATGTTGGTTCTTTTTTTGTGTTGTTCAAAATGGTTGTCAGTACATGAGACTTCACTTTGCAGAAGCTAGAGCACTAAAGATAGCTTCCTCTCTCTTGAGGGAAGGGGGTTAATCACTTGACTTTTTCATTACTAAAACTAATAGTGTTTCTTGACTGAACTGATGGTCCTTAAGAGCGTAAGTTTAGCTAGTCAGAAAGGGAGAGAACCAAAATCCACCCTTTACTTGAGTTTTTGGTTAAAGAAGGAATTTATAAGCGTGTTGCTATCATTCTTCTTCCCTTAACTTGCAGGAAGGAGAGGGCAAAATGGATATAAAGAATGTACAAGACAAGAAGAGGCCACCTGTGAAAAGAGTGAACCTCTTACTGCTGAAGACGAAGAAGCTTTAAAGCAAGAGCAACAAAAGAAAGAGAAGGAACTGTTAGAAAAGATTCAGAATGCAACAGCCTGCACAAATATCACCCCATTAGGTCGTGACCGTCTGTATCGACGCTACTGGATTTTCCCCTCTGTTCCTGGCTTGTTTATAGAAGAGGACTATTCTGGTCTCACAGAAGACATGTTGTTGCCTCGAACCTCTTCCTTTCAGAATAATGTACAGTCTTGCACAAATGAACCTCAGGTATTCAGTAAAACTGGAGAGTCTTTGAAATCCTCTGAATCTACCTCCAATATTGACCAAGATTCACACACCAGTGTTGTTGTAGAGGTGCCAAGGCCAGTATATAAACCAAACCGTTGGTGCTTTTACAATTCTCGGGAACAACTGGACCAACTCCTAGAGGCTCTCAATTCCCGAGGACATAGGGAGAGTGCCTTAAAAGAAACTCTTTTACAAGAGAAAAGTAGAATATATGAACAACTAAGCAGTTTTCCTGTGGAAAAATTCCATATTCCAGGTAAATGAAAGGTTCCTGATCTTAATTTGCTTCTACAGCTGTAATCTCTATATAACATTCTAGAAACTTCTAATTCACATTTAACTGTAATTCCTAAGAAATAAGAATTCTTCTTAAGCATTGTTTCACTCTATGGAAAACAGGTTTGGTCTTTTCGTTGCTTTTTTCTGTTTTTTTCCTGGTGGATCTTTGTAGTGGTTTTTTTGGTGTCTTATGCTAAAAAAAGCAATAATTTTTCTGTTCTCTCACTGCTTAGTAAAATGGGATTGGCTTGTGAACAAACATCTTCAGGAAGTAATTTGAGCTTTGTGAAAAGATTAACGGGGGAGTAAATTAATATCTGCTAAAGAGAAATCATAGTATTGATCATCTGATGTCCTCATTTCCAGTATGATGAAAGGAGACACGAGATATGACACTGGAGACAGAAATATCAGAAAGGGAGGCAATTACTATTACCTTTATTTGTTGAGGAGAACATGTTCTTTCATGACATTATATTGCATGAAATTATTCAAAAGCCTTTACTGGCCTGTTGTGAACAAGAGAACAGTAGCTCATTGCAGGGTCATACTAAAACCTTTGGCGGGGGGCGGTGTGGAATAACGTAGCTGTCCTGGTTATTATGTGGCTTAGTATCAGTGCAGTGGATTCTGTGATGTTATTTTTTTCTATTTTTTTCCTTTACTTCTTTTGGCAGAAAGACATCTGCAGACCAGTATTGTTTTTATGGATTTCAAAGTGTAGGAGTGTAGTTAAAACCATCCTAGATGTATTTATTTTTTTCCCCACTTTCTTCAAGCCAAATATTTGCCATAATACCATGGCAAGGTGTTAACTCCAATCTCTGATAAAATTCTGTGTACACAAGCTTGTAGCTGGCTCATTTGTGGCGTGCTGGTGGGTAGAGGGTGTTACCAAAATGAAACGCTCTAGAGTACTATGTAAGAAATTGCATTTTGTTTCAAATTATGCCAAATAACCGTGAGGATTTCAAGCTATCTACATTGGGGCAAGGGAGAATTGTTCATGGCAGAGCTGAGTTCTGTTTTACCCGAGTGTGTATGCTAGGACATGCTTCAAACAGGTCAGACACTACTAAATCCATAACCAGTCTACTGTTTCGCTTGTTGGAAATTATCACAGCACAGGGTTTCTGCATAGTACTGACACTTTATTTGCAGACCTTATGGCTGTATTTTTGGATTTGGGTGAGAAAATCTCTTAGCACTTTTCTGGTACGTTTGTGTGTGTGGTTACTTATTTTCCTAGTTGCTCCTTTTTCTGTATTTTGTGTGTTGCTTTCTGCCCTGAAGCAACTTGATTTCCACAATCGTAGGTTTTTTGTTTCTTTCTGTGTTAGAATTGTAGAGTTACGTTTTATTCACTTGTTTATTTATTAAAAGGCAGCTTTGAACTTCACTTTAAAATTCAAGTGCAGTGGTCCAATACCAATGCCTCTGCCTCTGTGTGATAAGCAAGTGCACTCAGCTGCTGCCCCATTGCCTTCACGCAAATGACTTGCAGGACAAGTGAGAACTCTTCCTAGACTGCCCTTCTCTTTTTTCCAATTCCCACTCAAAAGAGCATGGAAATATAATTGATGTGTGCTGTTACTTGATTTTATTACAGTATCCATTAACTTTTCCCCATCAATTATTTGTAAGCCAATTGCTGCTGTTTCACTTTTGCTCAAGGAAAAAAAAAACATTTCACTTCTGCTTTTTCTTTTAAACCAAAAAGGATGCTTCTGACATCCAGACATCAGAGTATGCTAGTACATATTTTGAGAATATTTGCATAGTTACTTTCAGTTACAGGGAATTGGTTCTGCAGTTGAGAGTATCTTAGGAATTCATCCTCTACTTCCTTAACAGCAGCTTTATGGTAATTTTTTACTAAATACCTCTAAAGTTCTTGCGTACGCCTTCTTATCACTGCACTCGTAGGATTTAAGGTAAATCCTGTGAACAGAAACATTCGCCACCTATGCAGATTTACAAGCACTAATTTAGGATCTGGGCATACTTTCAGCTCTTTCCTGTGGCTTTTGAGCTTTTGCATGAATCTTCAGTGCTGTTATGAAGAGGTTTTTGCTTGACAGCCCATCATCAGCTTTTCCCTTCTTTTTCATAAATTATCTGCTTTTTGCGTTTAATTGGAGGACACAGTCAGTCTAGTCTGTGCCTCTGTCAGCTTTACTTTATCTGTTTGTTTGTTTTTAAAGTTAGATTTTTAAAAGGGATTATATCTGGTACAGTTAGTTTTTGTGACTTGTCAGTTGCACATGCTTGTTTTAAATGTTGCCACAGCAAAGATCTATACAAGAAGGAAAGCTGAGGAGTTGTGCTGTAAAGTAAGGACTATCAGATACGATAAACATTAGAAATGTGACTTTATTCTTTTTCTTTCCTTTTTTTTTTTTCCCCTTGCATTTATAGCAGAGAGGTGTTGATTATCTTCTACTTCAGAAAGCGTTTTAAGACAAAAGAATGACTTTTAGATTGACAAGAATTTTTCATCCTGTGTGTTGGGATGAGCAGATACTAATCTATAGATCTTCCTTTAAACATGTACTCCACTTGACTGGATTGGATGCCTTAGCTGGCATGGAGATGTTGGTATTGACAACTCACACTACAGGAAGGGAGTTTTAAACCTGGGTGCTTAATTTGTTCTGCCCTGTACTGCTTTTGTTCTCCCCACCACTGGCTACTTTAAGGAACGAAGTTCACTAACAAGAAGTTACTTGGTATTCTTGCAGACAAACCTCAAAGTGACATCAGACCTCCTTCAGGACGGACAAGGATGCAGAATGCCCATGATGGATCTCATGTATCTGCAGAAAAGCAGCTTGAACTAAGACTTAGAGACTTTCTTTTGGATATTGAAGACAGGATCTACCAAGGAACATTGGGGGCTATTAAGGTATTTGTGAATTGTAGAATACTTAGGTGCGCACTGGTGCCGTCGAGTCTGTAACTTAAATGAGAGCTCTTGCATGCTATGGGTTTTATTGAAAGCATAATTAAATTAGGCGTAGACAGTAATTGACACTAAAAGTTTGTGGCCTTTGATTCTTTGGAAACTTCAAATTTGTATGTTTGCTTTAGGTTACAGACAGACAGTCTTGGAGAGCAGCCTTAGAACATGGGCGGTATGAGTTTCTGAATGATGAAAACAAAGAAAATGGTATAATTAAAACTGTGAATGAAGAATCTGAAGAAATGGAAACTGATGATCAAGATAAGTTTATTGTGAAAGACAGGTAAGAGCTATGGTTTAAATAATCCCTCTTCCCTGTGAGTTTTATAGCAGTGCTCTGGGTTTTTTTTGTTCTCCAGATTGTTTTTACCCTCAGCTTCTTTGGAATTGTATTTTTTAAGACTTGAGTTATAAAGTGTGAGGTTTTTACATTGGCTTATATTTTCTAAATGTCACTGTTCTATTGCCATATAAGACTGAGACACCAGTTTTTACAGCTACTCTTCAGATATTGCACTGCTCAAAGTGAATGTTAATTATCAAATAAGGAATATGTGAATTCATTTAAGAATAATTTAAAATGCAGAGAAAAAATAATTGGCAATTTCTGCTTTGCTTGCTAGAAATAAAAAAAAAAACCACAAAGCAAACAAAAAAACCCCAAGCACTTTGTAGAAAGAGCAGTGTTTAGAAGGGAAGATGGTAATAATAACAAATTACTGGTTGAACTGGCCAGTGTAGCTCTTCGTGAGTCACAGTAGGAACCATCAGTGCAACATGCCATGTTCTGGATTAACCTTTAGTGCTGCAGCAAAACAGAGATATAATCTTGTAATTTCATGATGTTTCTGTAGAGCAACCTGCAACACAGTAAAAGAGAGGAAACCTCAAATCGTAGTGTTGTAACTGTAACAGTGTTTTGTTGGTTTTTGTTTTTTAAACAAATGTCTGAGACAGATGTGGGACTCTACACAGTATCAGTGTTTGTTGTAAATTGAACTATAAAAACGGAAGACTTAGAGATATTTAATTTTCAGAAATTACATACTTTTCAAAAATATCTACCTTAGTTTACTTAATAAGTCTGAAATTGTATGTTTTGGTAGGATGTGAATGTTGAATTATTGCAGGAAAAAAGATTCATTGAAGGTGACCACTGTACTAACATACTGTTTCCTTATGTATGAGGTTTTCTGCAATTAGACTTTTATATTATGAAAGCTGTATTTCTGGGTGGACTCTTCAATGCTGTGTTGGATAAAGGAATTTAAAATTTAAAGTTCTTTAAGGTTTTTCCCTTTTTTTTTTAGTTTGCTGAATTAGTATTTTCATATAAGACTGCCCTTGGGATCTGAGTTGTCTAGTTGCATGCAAAATGAATAGGGTCATCCTTCTTTATATTAATGACACAATTTACAGACATTTGTTCCCTGAAAACCACAACGTAGAAATATTCCACTCTTTTAATTAAGAAGCTAAAATTTATGCCTCCCGTTACCTTGGGCACTTGCTCCATTGCCAACTTGCAGTTCAACTGCAGAAGCTTGTTGCTTCATTTTTTTTCCATTTGATACTGACTCTGTCAAAGTTTCTGAATAAAGTCTACTCTAATAAAGTCTTGCATATTAAAACAGACTATGGGATTCTGAAATCATGTGACAGACTGCTTTTGATGCTGGGCTTTTTATCCACCTCAGAGCAAGTGACATCTCATTAAGACCTTGGAGTTTGACTAGTGAAATGTAAATAACTATGCAGCTTTTTTTCTGTTTGCTTTCAGCCTCTTGAAATGTGTGTGACTGCAAAATACAATGAACACCTTTTAAGTGTGAAAAAAGAACAGGGGCAACCAAAAGCATTGCTCATTCACCAGAATAAAGCAGAATCCAGACAGTCTTAATTAGTTATTTTTTTTTTATAAACCCCAAGTAGGAATTTAATTTTATTTTCCTTAGTGTGAGTTGCTCTCCTATGCTATGCTTCTGTTTGTAGTTCAGGAAGATTAACCACACTTTGAAATGATTACTTAGTCTTTGGTCAAAGAAGGCTGTTTTACTCGAAACTAACCCTGTCTTTTTTTTTCTTTAATAATTTTATTGAAATTTGTCATCCACATTTCTTGAAATTTAGATAACTTTGTTAGCTAAAGATGACTTACCTAGATTAACTAGACTAATAAAGCAAACCTGAGAACTGGGATAACTAATTACACCTGTGCAGTATCTGTTCATGTCCATAGCCCATGTATGTCAATGAAGTGAAAATAAAAACCTACTGTGGATATAGACCTGTACAAATATCTGTGCTGTTAAAAGTATGTTAAAAAGAAAGATACTTTCATAAATTTCTATTCTAGACTTGTTGGGTTAAAAACTGAAGCTCCAAGTGCTGCATCAACAAGTACAAGTACTCCTCAGCCAGTTAATAATGTGGTCCACTACTTGGCATCTGCACTGCTTCAGATAGAACAAGGAATTGAGCGAAGGTTTCTTAAAGCACCTCTCGGTAAGCTTTCAAAATTGACACTGTATGTCTCCAATTTTATGCAAGATTTCGTAACAAACAAACAAAGACATCTCCCCACCCCAGACCCGCTAGCTTCTTTTGTAAGACCTGGATGCTTTAGAGGGCTGTGTTGGGGAAAAGAAGAAATAGCTAACCTATTCCTATGTACCACTGTAAAATTATAAATGTTAGATTGTCAGTTTAGAAGACCATAGCTCATGAGGAAATATTAATATTTTTCTTATTCTGCATGTCCTGAATTACATGTATTAATTAAATAGTAGCATCTTTTACTCTTAAATACATGCCTATTTAACCTGAATCATTTCAGTGATCTTGTTTATGTGGCCCTACAATTATACCGAAGCATTGGGAGACAAATTGTAACCTTAGGGAGAAATGAGTGAGCTTTCAGGGGAAGGCCCCATAGTTCAGTATTACTGTTGAGACCTGCGTATCATGCAGCTATACCATGAGTTTCTACTGTGTGTTATTTAGGTTGTGAAAATGTATCTCCTTTTTATACTGTTCTGTGAAAGCAATATAGGCCTGGTTTATCTGGATCACCTTGCTTAGCAGTAAAAGTATATTTACAGTAAAACGAGTAAAGGTTTATATTGCAGATATTCAGAGCCTCAGGTTTTGGGTTTATGCTGTAAAACTTGGAAATAAAAGGTTGCAAGAAAAATTTAAACCAAAGTATGATCCTAGCTTGACTTTAACACCAATTCCTGCCTTGAATCCCTATGATGAGCTCTGGGGCTGAGAGGGAGGATCCAAAGTGCATAAAGTCACTTTGTTTTCCAGTGATCCCTTAGGTCTGGATTCCTTAGGATCCTTTTGCAATTCAAAACTGGGGTTTTGTCTTGGAGAAGTGTGTAAAGGTGGCTCATCCTTCCCGAGGCTGCCGTCTTAGCCAGGCTCTTCTTCAGGGTGCCGCAAGGAGGATGAGCTGCACTTTGTGCTTGGCTAGGCTCTTTGCTTCTCACCCAGAGCATGGTTACCGGCACAGCACATACCGGGGGTCCTCCAGGGCAGCAACTGCTGCACGTCCTGTTAAACTGATACTCTCCTCTGTTAACAACTGCGTGCAAAATCCTTAGGCTCTGGCAGATTTTGCTGCAGCAGTTTAAGATGAAAATGCAGGTGTTGGTGTATTAACACTAAATGTTAGTGCCTCGTGGCACAGTTGACCTAAAACTGTTTCTGCATCGTGACTGCTCCTGCACGGAGTCTGGTGTCTGGATATCAGTTGCCACTGAAGATGAGTTTGAGATATACTTGTGCCAGGGACTCTGACACACAAGCACAGGTTCCCTTCTGCAAGCTTTCGTTATCAGTGTGATGACCTCTAGAAGAGGGAAATGCGGCAAACAATTGAGATGAAAGGGGAGAGCATAGGCGTAGTTTAAACCGCAGCTGTTTAAAAGCTTTACTTGGCTAAGTGTTTGGTCAACTCAAGTATGTCTGCCCTTTCCAAGCCAGGCGTGATACAGCTTGTTTCTTGCTATATGGCTAGATTTACAGCACGTGCATGGGACAGTTAATTGACAGTACACCTAGCGTTTGTCGTATTTACTCTGCATGTGCAGGCTGTAAATATATTGTGCAGCATATGCCTCTATTTCCAAACTCTCTCTGAGGGTATTTTGGCAACAGCATCTTGCTTACAGCTAGAAGTTTACCACAGTGTGCCCCGAAGGGGAAAAACATGGCTGTTAGTAGGTTATGGCCATAGATTGGGTATCCTGAGTTAGAGGAAAAGGACTAAAAGTAGAAAAGTGTACCTGAAGTACTGCAGATAAAGTTTTTTAGCAATCCTCGTACGTCTTTTTTTTTTTTTTTTTTTCCATTGTTCCCAACTCTGCCATAATTTCATGATGGTTCATGTTTTTGCCTGACCTCTTGAATGATGGTGGGGTTTCATGTTTGTTTTTAACTTGGGAATCCTGTTTTCCTGTAGATGCTTTAAACTGCATGATGAAGAAAGTATATAGGGAAAGCAATCTTAAGCGATTTGCATGCCTTAAATCTCATATGTTCGTTTACCATACTGTGCCTGTGGATCTCTTCTGCTGTGAAAAATGTAATGTATGTGAGGGAGCAGGAAGGATCCTAGGTCTTCTCTGCTCTGGCTTACTGCCCTAACCATTAAGTGACAGTGTCAGGTTCCCTTTTCCTCGCTTTACCTTTGGTGCCAAGCCTCCCATGTCCTCAGTTGTGTAATGGGCTGCTTTTAGCAGGAGATGAGACTGAATGAAGGTGAGATTTTATTTCTGTCACTCTAGAGCTCTTGGAGGAGCTGTGGTGGTATCGAGTGGCTCTGTAGTAAAGAAAGCTGAAAACACGCACCTGTTTGCTGATGAATTTCCTGACCACCAGGTGGTTAGTTACAGGAAAGGTGCTCTGACTGGGGAACTTCTGGACTTGACCAGAAAGCGCAACTGCAAAGTCTCAAGGAAACATGGGTGTTAGAAAAGCATCTGGCAAACTTAGGTACTTTGGAGGTCAGGCAGCACTGCTGGATGCAGCCCTTTCTGGATAGAACTCTTCAGTGCTTTAGACGTGTTTAAAAAACCAAGAGTGTAAAATTTGCATAATCTTATGTTCAGTTTAAGATCCCCAGTTGGAAACAATGTCTTTGTGTGTTACCACAGCAAGTTCTGTTTCTTAGTTTGCAACTTGCATGTGTATAACAAGCAAAGGAAAGTTCTCTGCTTTACAAGGAGATGTTAGCAGTGTTCCTAAACCTTTTAGTGCCAAGTGGATACTGCTGCTTGCTCAGGGACTGCCTTGTGCTCAAAACTGTGATGTCTTCTTTCATTGGCCCCTCTAGAAAGCGGCCAACAGTACTCTGATGATAGAAATTTGCTTTTAGTTTGCAGCCACTAGGTTTTGGTTTGTGGTGTTTTTGTTTTCCTTATGTAGATCATTGTGTCTGTACACTCATATTTTTTTTTATAACAGGAGAGGGTTTTTTTGTAGTTGTTCCAACTACCTAATGGAACCATCCCCTGGACAAAATGCCTGCATATCTGTTGCTGATGTTAAAGTCTCACAAACCCTACTTGTTAGTCTGACTTAATTACCACTAAGTAAAAACATGGGAAGTGAAGCAAGTGCTAGGAGTTCTGTTTTGGTAGAAGTACAGGGGAATGCTTTTGATAAAGAGTACCCCTGCATTTCTGCTTTAAACCAAACTGAACGTGCTTTGTCTTCGTCATTATTTCAGTTGTTGCCTTCACTGTGGAGTTTCTTTTCCCTCTCCCCTCCCCGTTCACTGTTCTCTGTTGCTATTAGGGTATGGAGCCATACCTAACAATTTTTAGTTTTCACTCTCTTTACAGCTTCCTAGTACTAAAGACAGTGCAGGGAAATTCACCGCAGTCACTGGCAAGTTTATCCCAGTGGCCTCCAGGGTGCAGAGCAGACAAAGGGACCCAGCACGGCAATAAAAGGACCAGCTGCTCCTCTCGGCTTCGTTTTTGTTCTGAGGCTCTATCGGGCTGCCAAGAGCCTCGCTGGTGATTCTGATAAGTTTAGAGTTGAGGTGCATACCAAATATTCAAGGGGTAGAGTAAGAAAAGACGGACACAGAAGATAGCAGTGCAAATGGAAATCTAGAAACCCCAGAAACAGCACCCTCTGCCTTGCAGAGCTGCTAGATGGACGCTAATCTTCTGTTGTCTGGTCATTAAATGTAACATGACTTGAATTGTATGCATTTCTTAATTATGAATTGTGCTTTAGAAATCCTTTCATTAGACATTAGCTATGAAAATTTGGTTTTTCTGCCTTCAGTCCAGCCCGAGGTAGTGTGTGGGGAGATCACAAAAAGGGGAGTGCAGCTTGCAGTACATGTTTTTCCTGCAAAAATTATGAGTTTAAGATGTAAAAAAGACTCGACTTTTTTTTTTTTTTCTTTTGGTAATAGCTGTTTGAGGGGATACTCTGAAGTGCTACTTCTCAGATAAAAATTGTGTTTGAGGGGGAAGAAATAGAAGCAATGTTTATTGTGGATTTTGCTTCTTTTTTAGTATAAATTACTTTTCCTTACATCTCAAAATACTTTGCAATGAAGTAGGTCTCATCACTCCAACTACATAGTTGCGAAAGTTAAGCTATAAAATTATGAAGTGATTTTGTTGCCCTGAGGTTCAGTGAGGCAGTCACAAAAAAATGCCTGCCCTCTGTATTACTGCAGGACTTCACTCATTAAGCATCCTTCAGATTTCCATACGAAAGGTTGGATTATAATTCATGGGAGCACCTTTGTGACTGATACAGGGAACCATTTACCTCCTTTTTAACTTGTGCCAGGTACTTCTTGTGGGACAAAAAAAAATACAGCTTTTTCACTCCTTTCTGCTTGTCTTTGTTCTGTTCCTTTCTTTCTAGACTTTGATTATTTTTGTTTCCTCTATTCCTAAATTTGTTCCCTTTTCTCCTTATAATTGTCCTCCTCATAATAGCACTAGACATCTTCCATCAGTGAACTGGGATAGGATTAGTATATATGCATCCTTTTTTTTTTTTTTCTCATGCTTTTGTTACTTCCCTGTGGAGTTTCATGAGCAGAGGCAGCAAAGGTGGAACTGGTCTTTTTTTTACTGAAAGAAATTCTATTTGCTCTTCAGAGAAGGCAGTCAAAGAAGATACCTTGCATTTGGAGCAGATGAGGTTTACTATGGCTCTTACTTAAACCAGGACAGAATCTTACTTACTGAAGAGTAATTTCATCATTTTAATACTCAGGAACACTCCTGCACAAAAATACCATAACTACGTCATTTCACATGGACAGACAAGCTAGTTCTCTTGGTCCTTGAGGACTGTGCCCATAAATTGGGTATAGGTTTGAGATGTTAGAAAGTTTGTGGTAGCATAGACCAGAGAAGTTGCTTGCTGTGAGAAAAACCTGTGGTCAGTAAACTGCTCCTGTAGCCATTTGTACCAGAGATGGACAGAAAGGTCGGGGGGGTAGGTTTAAGAGCTTTCAGTTTAAGCCTTCGGTTTGTAGTGGGAGTCAGAATAAATCCTGGTACATGCAATTCCTCCATGCACGTTATACTCTTACCCTTCCCTGCCTACCTGTTTCTATGTTCAGATGTTGGGAACTGCTGTTCTAGTTGTATTTTTAGACTACACAGGTATGGATTATAAAAATTAATTAAAAAATAATCCACCACACTTCAAAAAGGTATTTGGAATAACTTTATGAATTTAATGGTAGGTATTACAGAAGATGATAAAAGGAACCACTGGGGGGCTAAAAAGAGGAAGAGAGTGGAAGACAAGACTAGTCAGAGAGATGGTAAATTTTAAATGTTACTTGTATTGCTAAGGATTAGAAAGTATTGAATATTTTATCAGGTTTTCCTTTTCTTTTTTTTTTTGTTACTTTAATAATTTTGTAGCCAATTCTTACATTGAAGGAATTGCAATATTGAAGCTAAAGGTTTAAACATGGGTAGTAAAACAAATACAGCTCAAAGATTTTATTCTCTCCCCACCCCCCTTTAAATAATAATTTTTTAATTTATTTTTTAAACTTTTATGCAATGAGAGATAAAGCACTGTCTGTTCTGTCTTCTGTAACTTTGTGACAGAAATCTGCATGTTCACATAATCCTGCCTTCCTCCCCTCCTTCCTTTTAATGCCCCCATCTTTTTTTTTTTTTTAAACTTCATAGCATTGTGCAACTGCATAGCCTCTCTAGAAATACTAAAATGGAAAACCCTTCCCTGAACTCAATTAGCTATTGATAGATGAGTGCATAGATCTGTCAAACAACTTCATTTGCATTGTAGCAAGGCTTGGAGGGCTTAGCTGACAGAGGGGTATCCCACTGCGCAATGTAGAGCTGCTCAGACACAAAGGGAGAGGCTGTTTCTCCCTCCAGGTTAACAATATAAATAAGAAAGATGATGGATGGAAGAAAAAAAGTGTTATTGTTATTTTACAAATTGGGATTTGAAACAGCGGGTGTTGTTTTGGCATGTTTCTTTCTGCAGCAGGATGTGCTGAAGCAGGTTGTGGTCAGTAATTCCTATCTCTATATTGCAACTGCAGTTTTGCTGTGCAAAAATGCGGTGGTGTTGTGTCATGAACTATATTGGTGAACCAATTCAGGCTAAAAATAACCACCAAAAAAAAAAAGTAATAATGCTTAAGCTGCCATTGTCAGCAAAAGAAATGCTTGCCAAACTATATATATGCTTAAGATAAAGTAGCTTTGCCAGAGTTATAGTAGAAACTGGCAGTAGAACTGAAGGAGGTCTCACATTAGTCTAGTGTCCTGACAAGTGGTTTTAATTTTCTTTTTACTGAATTTAAAAAAATACATTGAGAAATATGCTGCAGTGCTGTGGAAAGGAGCTTGTCCACTACCCTTAGTGAGACTGAACTTGAGACGGGACGCCTAAGGACGAAGTAATAGGAAATTTTAGGAAGTCCTGATTTATATTTGCAGTTCAGGAGTGGCTATATTTTATTTATGAAGCGGCGTTGCCTGTTTATCCTCTGCCTCCTCCCATCACCTCCCCTGTGCTGCTTGCTGCTCATGCAAATGTATGCAAGATTAGGCAAATCCTGGCAGCCAGTTGATGAGAAGGCAGAAAGGCCTTGCCAGGAGAGCAATTAGTCTCATTTTTATTCTTTCGTTATATTTGTAATTAGATATTTTCTCTTCCTATTCCCGAGGAGAAATCATTTGGCAGACAGGCAGATCGTAGGCCATTTCTGTGCCCACTGTGACTAGTGCAGCAGGCAAGGTGGCATTTTATAGTGGAGTGCATCATTAATCAGCTAGAGATCACATGGTAATAACCCAACTGTCACTTTCAGAAGGGAAATCTGTGGCTACCTGTATAGTCAAAAGTAGTGCTATATTGTCTCTTCTCCTTAAACCTTCTTGCTTTAAAATGCAAGAAATCCCTTTCAGCATTCATGAAGAAATGCCCTTTCTGCTCTCAGCATTCATGAAGAAATGCCCTTTCTGCTCAGCAGCAGCAGTGCCGGGTGTCATTTGTACCTTCTCCTTTCTCTGGCTCTTCAAACAGACCATTTGCATCTGTAATTCCCAGATGCTCATTCCCATTCAGTAGCGCCCCCCCTTGCTATTTTGTGTCTGTATTTGTGTGGCCTGGATTGCAAAACAAACTTGTTTGAAAATACAATATAATTTCTCACCCTGCCTCCTCTCACCGTTTAACAATTAGGATCCCAGGTTTTACTTGGTTTGCCACTAGGTGTGTACCACAGATTCACTCAGAGGTGCTACATTGCTTACGAAATACCAAGAAAACAATTCTGTTTGAACCAGACCAGTCACCCAGTCTGGTTCTTGTGAAGACGGAGTGCAGGGCAGGGATAAAGGCACTGAGGTGTGGGGAGAGGGCTGAAAGATGGTCCACTAGACTATAGCGGGGCAAGTGCAGGTGAGAAGAGCCCTTTAAGCTGTTATTTTTGCCAGTAAAGTCTCCTTTAATGCCAGGTACTTCCTTTAGATGTGAATATTTTGGGATTTCAAAATGTACATACAAGGGAAAATAAACTGGGAGTGTGTTGTGTGTTTGGTTTTATTTTTTAATCTGAAGTAATCTTAATTTTATACTTTATAAATTGAAGCAAATCATTAGGTTTCCAGGTTGACATCCGAGTAAGACTTTAATGTCTTACTTATGTCCCATGTATGTGCAAGTTCTAAGTTAAATTGATATTGAAGAGTAAAATTCTACAGCTTCATTAGCATGAAAACTAAGGAGGAAGTATTCAAGTATTGAAGAGATAAGACAAAGGTTATAATATTATCCGTTTGCTACTGCTGTCTGTTTGAAAGTTGGAGCCTTACCTCATAGTCTGAAATAACCTGGACGTTTGAAAAAAGTTTCTCATCTTTCTGCTTTTTCTTTTTTTTTTTTTTCATTTTTTAAATAAATTGCCTTCTTAAACGGAAGATGCCAGTGATGGTGGACGATCCTATAAAACAGTTTTGGATCGCTGGAGAGAGTCACTTCTTTCTTCTACCAGCTTGTCCCAAGTCTTCCTTCATCTGTCTACGTTGGATCGAAGTGTCATCTGGTCAAAATCCATCCTCAATGCTCGCTGTAAAGTGTGTCGAAAGAAAGGCGATGCAGAAAGCATGGTGCTGTGTGATGGCTGTGATCGAGGCTATCATACTTACTGTATCAGACCCAAGCTGAAGGTATCTGAGGAAAAAAGAAGTGCTTCCTTTTCTCACAAAATTTGAGTAATTCTTAGAACTTCATTGCACCTTACTAATGCCGGTTGGTTTTTTTCCCCCCGTTCTGTTCCTAGGTCATTCCTGAAGGAGACTGGTTTTGTCCAGAGTGCCGACCAAAACAGCGCTCTAGACGCCTCTCCTCCAGACAGAGACCTTCTGTGGAAAGTGATGAAGAAACTGCTGAACAACTAGAAGGGGAAGAAGAGGCAAACTATGATGAAATGGGACAAAGTGAGGAAGAGCATTATGAAGAAGAACAAGATGAGGAGGATGAATCTCAAGAAGAGGAGGAGATAAGGTAAACGGACAAACATTGGTTTCCTACTGAAATATCATCTTGATTATTAGGTGTGACAGTCATTCACATAAGCACGTATCTTGAAAATCAAGTCTAAAAAAGATACTTATTTTTAGAAAAAAAAAAACCGCAGCTTGTTACGAATTTCATGCTTGCTGATGTGTTTAATACTAACAAAAATTAGGCCCGCTGGACTTAGACTCACTTTTCAAGATGAAAGTTCCAGCCTTGGGTATGTGGGTGAGAGATGGCCATCAGAGTTGCAGAATTAGAAAACTGAGGAAAAGGAGAGGAATGGAGTTTGGGGATAAGTAAACATAATTGTTCACTTTTTGTAGCCCATCAAAGCAAGGAAGACCACAGGTCAAGTTTCCATTAAAAATGAGAGCAGCCAAACTCAACAACCCATTCTCAAGTCGGAACAGCCAACGTCAGGCAAGATACGCTTCTCGGAGTCAGCAAAACACACTGAAGCAAACTGAATCTTCATCTAAAGTTACCAGAAGGGGTTTAAGAAAGATAAAATCAGCCCCTCCGTCAGGGACAAAGCCTTCTTTAAGACTTAATAGCCGGACCACTCGTCAGAGCCAAAGTTCATTACAAGCAGATGTATTCGTGGAATTACTCAGTCCTCGAAGAAGACGAAGAGGAAGAAAGAGTGCTGATAACACACTGGAAAACAGCCCTTCCAATTCTCTCGGATTTAGAATTGTTGATACCGCAGACTCGAATGAACGACTTAGGAAGTATCCAGTTTCTGCTTCAAAGCTTTCTCTTCCTGTTACTGAACCCAAGAGAAGAGGCAGGAAGCGACAATCCACAGGTTAGAAAAATGTGTTTGACCAGAATAAAACCCATATTCTGTTCCTTGCTAAAATACTTGTGTGGTAAAGCAAGGAGACTAGAAGTGGTGGTTGAAGGCATTTTTACCACTTCCAACAAAATGGTTCCCTCCTTTTGCAGTGACAGAAGTGAACCTTAAAAAAAATTTCAGTAACCTGAAGTACAAATACTTTGTTTTCCAAGGAGGCTTACCATATCCATATTTGAAATTTCGCATTTGCACACAATATGGAGCAATTGCTAGTAAGTGGATAGAAAATGGGAAAGTGATCTTTATGCCTTAACCCATGCAAATGTTTACCTATAGCCTTTATGGTTTTCTTTTATTAAAGAGTGAAAGAGTGGAGAACAGAGATGCAGGCAAGGTAGTGAAATTGGGAATATATATGTGCAACAAGAAACTGCTGCCAGAAGAAGAATGTCATCTATCTGGTATAGAGCTGACAATGTCCTTTCTTGCAAAGCTAATACCAAGTATTTGGTGTCAAAGAAATACTTGGAAAGCTACAATAACTTGTTAAAAACAAAAAGGTCCCAGTGTGAGGCTGAAGAGTGTAAAAGAGCTTACACTCCAGTGTGGCAGCCTTGTGTTCTGCACCTTTTCTGCCCTTCACCACTGGGAGTTTCTGGGCTTATCCTCTAACCACCCTGCTGACTGCTCTTGAAAGCAGATAAAACCGCTCTGAATAGAGGTTTTGTGGAGGTAAAAGTTAGGAGCAGACAGCTTATTCTGTTTTTCTCTAATAGGGCTTTTCTTTAAGTGTCTAACAAATTGTTTTAAAATTGAAATCGGTGGAAAAAATCCTTTCCAAAATTAATGTGATGAAGGGGAATGGAGGAACTCAGCTCTAAGTCCTGGTACTTAGCGTTTTGTATGGCAAGAGAGACGTTTAGTGGTTAATAACAAGGCTGCAGTATAGTTAATACCTGAAGCCAAACGACATGAGTTGTGCCCGAAACTACAGTTTTAGTACCCCAAAATAATGATGTTTCACTTCTTTCTTTTTTTTTCTTTTTTTCCTTAATATTTTACTTGTCAGGATTTTATTTTCATTTAGTGAGATGTTGTGTTTTGCTTTTCCAGAATTATCTCCTCAAACCTCACTGAACAGGAGAAGTTCAGGACGTCAAGGGGGAGTCCATGAACTCTCAGCTTTTGAACAACTCATAGTGGAGCTGGTACGACATGATGACAGCTGGCCTTTCATGAAACTGGTTTCCAAAATCCAGGTAACTGATAGAACTGTAAGAGGGAATGATAATGGTTCAGAATCCTGTTTGCTGCCAATAAAACTTGGGATGTTATAGCATTGACCAAACAGGGGGATGCAGCTAAGCAGTGGGATTCAGGAAAACTTTTGAATTTCAGCTCAAATGTTTGGTGCCAGGAATAACTTTTCCAGTTGACATGTTATTGGGAAAATTTTAAATACGCTTGCCATCAAGCATTTAAAAATGTGAAATGATTTAATTTGGGAAAAAAAAAAACATCTAGGGCACTAGACAGCTAAAAGTAAGCTTAGGGTTATTAATTAGTTGAATTAATCTTCAATTTATGCAAAGGCATTTTGAGAACAGACCTGCAATAAAATAACAAGGTAGGAAGAGCTTCACTCTGATGTTAACTATAATGCAGTAAAAAGATTGTCTTAGCATATTTCTTAATTTAATTCCCCTCTTACTTAGATTTTAAAATACCTGATGGTAAAGTAGGTACCCAAAGTAAGCGCTGCTTTACAGGTTTGTATTGCAATAAAAATGCCCGAATTCCTGCTTCTCTGCAGGCTGTACTGGCCGCTTAGTTGTAAGGCGCTGCTGGAACTGCCCTAGCCTAACAAAAAGCGCCAGTCCCTCTCCAAGCCCCCTGCAGCAAATCAGTGCAGACATTCTTGCAAGATCTAGAGCTCAGTGTTTAAGCGCTCTATTAAAATTAACGGTGATAGCTGTTAAATGAAGACTTGAAACTCTAAGATGTCACAGATGGCTGGAAGGATTTATGTGAATGAAAGAATGATCTTCAAACATGAATGAAAGATGTAAGCACAGAGGAGGAGAAGGAAGGGAATTTTGAATGAAACGGAGACTAGTGTCTGCATCCTAGAGTACAGGAATTACACCGGAAAGTGCAAGAACATGGTGAATGCAAGGGAGCTTCTTAGGGCAGGATGGGGAGCGCAACTTAATTTTCATGCTGAAAAGAAACTGCTAGAATTGAGTGCATTCTGGTTTACCTGAATCAGTCACTATGGGATAATTTCTTTATAGTTAGGAAAGAAAAATATGTATCCAAGTGACACAAATCTTCTTCATCATGATAGAAATTTTCGTTTAAACTTTTTGCTGTCTTTAAGACATTGCAGATAATACATTGAATAATGAGTGTACAGCAAGCCAGAAAGAGAAAGTTACCTTTCTTTTTACTGGAACACCACTCCTAAAGGGAAAGGAATGAAAAATGTGTCAATCTAATTCTATTTCTTTACTAATTCTTTCTGTAGGTTCATTTGCAGGTTTTACTTGATAAAGTTACTGACCATAACCAAGAACTTGGTTTTAAAACATACGTGGTGGTGCATGTGGGTATCTTCTCTTGTTTTTAAAAAAAAAAAAAGTAAAATTTGGATCACAATTTTTTTTTTCTTTTGCCCCCATGCCCCACTTTGTGAGTGAGACAGAGTCACCCTAAAGTTGGTGCTTACCTGGAATTCAAAATCTGTGATCCCTTAACAGTCAGGCAGTCCTTTTCCTCCTTTTGCTTTTACCACGTGAACAGCCACTCAGAACTGCGTTTATCTCTGGTCCTTGCATACTGCATCCTGCTGGCTACGGAACGCTTCACTCTCTTCTCTGCGACACAACTAAACCTTATCGCAGGATTTTGCTTCTTGTGCAAGACTGCAAGAAAATGAATAGCAGTGGAGTAAAAACAGTCATTACTCATGATTAAGGAGCTTTTAATATTGTAATATTGTCACAGGAAAATGAAAAGTTTTAAAATCTTGGAAATAATTCTTGCACTTGGCAGATGGGAATACCTAGAATGCCGTAATGCTTATCTGCTTGTGCAATTTTCTTACACTTGTTCACAGTGTATTTAGGATTACATTTATTCATTGAATTGCCGGCTACTTTAATGATACAAAAAAAGGAAAAGCAATATCTGAAAACTAATACTCAGTTCAGGAAATGGAGGTGGTTGCTTGGGACTCCTCTGTTTATTTAAAAACAAAACACTTCTGCTAATGCATGATTTGCTTGATTTTTTTCTTTTTTTTTAGTTTGTCTATGACTCATTCTTTTTTTTGTTTCTTTTAAAGGTACCAGACTACTATGATATCATCAAAAAACCTATTGCCTTAAATATAATCCGTGAAAAAGTGAATAAATGCGAATATAAGTTAGCATGTAAGTATTATTTATCAAACCAGGTGATGAACCCTGTTCGCTCTTTAAAATAAATTCTTGTCCTAAAATAGAGCTGTGTCAGAGGACGGGAAAGCTGAAATTGTGTTTGGTTGGGAGCTTTTGGTGTGATTTTTTTCTTTAAAAAGAGCATTTACTAATAATTTATAAGTAAGATTTGTTGAACATAGTTGTTTTACTACCAAAATACATGACGTATGGATAGATAAGAAGTGAGCAGCTGAGAAACTGTTGGTAATTTCTCAAGCCTTTGATGTCAGTGAGTGACACTGATGAAATACTTAGAAAAGGTGCTGTTGTTACTGCTTGATTTCTGTTTCCTTTTTGATAATCAGAGAAACTTAAGAATGTTTGCATGGCACTTCACTGACTAGTGATAGAAACTTGACACATAGGCAAAGACACTTTCGTGTTGCAGTCTGTGTAGGATCACTGTACTGACCCAGTGGTGCCACGCTGCCTTATCACACTGCTCTCTGATGACTTGAGATGCACTGAATTAATTTATTTCCTTTTTATTTGTTAGCGGAATTCATTGAAGACATTGAGCTGATGTTTTCAAACTGCTTTGAATACAACCCTCGTAACACAAGTGAAGCAAAAGCTGGAACGAGACTTCAAGCTTTCTTCCACATTCAGGCTCAAAAGCTTGGACTTCCGATCACATCTGGTAATGTGGACCATGCCGCTCCCGCGGCCAAGAAGTCGCGAATCTAACCTCTGCCTTCCAAAGGATTTGTTGAGGGAATCTGATATGTTCATTAAAATGAAATGTTAAATCACGCAGTCGTCATACCTGTATAAAGCAATAACAACCGTTTTAACCACCTTGAAGTGTGGCCTGCACTATATTCTCAATGTAATATTAAGCACTCAGGAGAACGTAGGAAAGGTTACCTTTGCTACAGTTTTATTCAGTGTCTAATAATTTTGATAGATGTACTGGATACAGTACTGGTTTACAGAGGTTTTGTACATTTTTAATACATTCATGTGTCCAAATATCTTTCAGGAGTTCATTGTTTTTTCCTGCACCAAATGACCTTGTTTCATCCTCTAGACTTTGTAGGAGCTGTGGTATTGAGGGCTTTATCAACTCAAGTAAAATCTTCTGCTGTAGCACAGTTGAAGCAGCTGTGTGTATGTTTAAAACTTGTTGGAGCGAATCTTCTCAACACTACACATGAATGAGTACAACTGCATATCTTTTAAGTACTGTACCAGTGCTGGCTGGAGGTATTCAGTCTGAGTTTATTAAGTAGATATTTATTTAGCATTCAAAGTAATTTGTGAATTTGTTTTGTATTTATAAAATTTGTACTTGGGGATTAAAAAAAAGGGGGGGGGGGGGGGAGAGTTCCATAACTTTTTAAATTCTTTTCCGGTCGTTCTTTTTTTTCATTTGTTTATTCCCTCTAACTTGATGATCAATCAATAAATACCTTCCCGTGTCCCTGGCAGTTCTTCTAGCAATGAGTAAATTTACAGGACTGTACTATAAGTTTCTACGTACAACTTTGGAAGTGTACAAATAAAATGACACGTTTTTCAAAGTATTTTTTGCTTCTGGCATTTCCTTTGAGTTACACTGCTACCCCCTCTTCCCCGTTAACTTCCTAGGACACGTTGCTGGAGAGAACACAGCAGAACTGGGTTTTAGTGGGAGTACTCCAACCAGCATTTTCGGCAGCTGCAGTCAGTGTGATACCTGCTCTCTAAGTCATGCGAATGTTCATTAGTATGTAAGATGTATGTGTGTAAGTTGTATGGTTTGTTAATTAGGATCGCTATTCTAGCAGTGTAAAACTTCATAGCTTTGTTTAGCTGACCAGCGTCTTTAAACTATACTTACTATCCTTGATAGTTTTACCTTCAGTATTAATTTAAATTTATTAAGCTCAGTTGGAGGCAATAACTTTAAAACGCTTTAAAAACCCGTTCTGCACACCTGGAGGTGTGCCACGCTCCAAGTTCTGGCGCAGGAGCGAAGAAGGTAGGAAAAACAAACATGAGGTTTGCTGCTGCGGCCGCTTTCCTCTGCGTTTGTGCTGCCGAATGTTGTAGCATGAGGACCTGTACGTGCCATGGACCCCGACAACTCCTTGCTCGGTAGGTGCGGATTTTCTCTGCTGTCCAGATCAAAGGTGCATTTCTCGTTCCCACTAAAAGGAACGCTAAATGCCGTCAGGAATGTGGGCAGCAGACGACTTCTTTGCAGGGTGTAGGTTGTACTTGGTATCCCTGCACCTGTCTCATCCCAAGGGGCTGTGAACATCCCGACTATCAGGTTGCACAAACAGTTGTGCAAGTGCTTGTTCACGTGAATGGTCCCCATTGAATTAAATGCGAATACTTACGGGGGGTGGCACAGGGAGCTGAACAAGTCCATCTGTGGCAGATGCAATTTCAATTGTTGCTGTCCCCAGCCTACTCCCAGCTGCTCATTCCTGTCACTCTTTCTCCAAGGTTACTTCCTTCAACAGCTTCCCCTCGGCAAGGCAACTACAAGGTTGAGTTTGGGTAGAGCTTGTGACGGTGGTGTCCGCATGCCTGTGCTGTGAGTTCAGTTTGTCATGAGGTTTGCAATCCCAAGGCCTCACCTAAACATGCGGAGGGGGAGAGTCCCTGCCCCTCTGAGCAGCTGTGCTTGAAGAGCAGATCCGGCTGTTCCCGGCTTTCGCGGGGCAGGAGCCAAGCCCTCCGTTGTGGCAGCAGGCTGCCTGGCGCGGTGCTCTTCTCGCTGCTGCTTCAAGCTTCAGCCACGCTTGTTCCGGGTGACGTCAAGGTGTCTTTTCATGGCTGGTTATTTCCCCCACGCGTACCCCTTTGGAAAAAGAGGAGTTGATTCGTATCTCCCTCCTTGTCTTACAGGCTGAGATAATCCGTGCTTCTTGTCCATCCTTCCCCCCACACAAACCCCTGCCTTACCGCAAGCAGCCGTCCCACTGCTGTTACTGCCAGGGCAAGGGATGTGCAGTGTCTGGGGGGGGCTCCCAGCCAAAGCTTCAGAACGAAGGTGCAGAAATGGATAGGGCCAACGTCTCCATCTCGGATTCAGAGGCCCCAGCTCGTCAGGCTGCGCCAGACTCCCCAGGAAAACAGGCAGCAGGCTTCCTGCAGCTCCAAGTCCGGTGCCTGACCTCCAAGCGCGGGTTTGACACAATCCAATAGTGAAAGTCTTTCCCTTCTTGGTAGCTCCAATATATCTTAGCCCTGGCAGGTATCCAAAGGCTGCTCTACCAGCTGCTTTTCCCGCTGTGCAAATTCTGCCTCTATTCCCTTCTCCCACCCCTTTCATTCATGACAGAGCTCAGAATTCCTGAGTAACCAGCCCCCTTAGGCACCTTCCTCTCATGCTTTTTGTACGTAACTCCTTCATAACCGTGGGGCCAGTTCCTTTGGAGGAATTGGGCTCCAACCCAAAGTACTGTCTCTTCCAGGAAAACTCAGCATTTCCTCAAAACTGACTTGCTCTGCTCCCGGCCACCACAGGCTGTCAAACGTTTCCAAGACAAATCCCTAGAGTGTAATCCCTGTTACTGGAAGCAGCCCTTCCTACCCAAGGGGGAGGCCTGTTCTCGGAAATTATGGATGTCACCTTGTGTGACGGTTTCAGTCAAGCTGATACCGGCTGTCGGCACTTAGGTGTCCGCTGGCAGCACTGATGTAGGGAAGCTGTTGGGCCGGGTCCCTTCACCTGTATTTGGAAGCAGGTGACCACCTCGACCGCTCTATCAAGTGTTGGATTCACCTGCTGGAAGCTTAACTCTGGGAAACCTCTAAGGATGCTGGAAACCTTGAGCTGCTTTGGTCTGGCAGACGGTGTGAGATGTGAGCCAGCACTCTTCATTGCCAAGGGTTTGGGCTGCGGCCACCGTCCCTGCACCCAGCACTGCATGGCTCTTGTGCGGGGGTGAAGTTTTAAGTAAGAGAGAGCACATAAATGTTAGTAATAATAGTAAAGGAAGACGACCTTAGCATCGCCTTAGCAAACATGGGCATTAGAAACCAGCAAGCAGCAACGGAAATCCAGCCTGGGCTTGCATGTATAATTACAGGGAGGCAGAGGTTTCTGGGCCCTGGAGCGCAGCTTGCTGCTCGAGGCCACCGAGGACTATTCCTACCCTGCCAGAGCCTTCTCACTTCAAAGAAATCGCCCATGTCCAGACGACTGCAGGTAGTTTTCCGCGCAGCGTTCGGCTGGGTTGCTGTAACCCCAGATCTCCCCTGCGCTGCTGAAGTGCTGCCTTCATCTTCACAGCAGCGATTGCTTTGGCCAGCCCTGCAGAGGGGCTCCTTCTGCCTTCCCCAGCTCGCTCTAAGGGGTATTCTGAGATTTCTTGGCCTGCTACCACCAGCCCAACTGATGTCCTCTTCCTCCCCCCTTCATCAGCAACCTACTTCCCTTAATTTGGTGCTTCCTTAAGCAGCACTCTATTAAAACTTTGCCTTCAAGTGCTCGATTTTATGCGCATCCAGTATCAGGTCTGCTTAACGACCCCTGTTGGAGAATCCCCAGTTACCACCGATAAGGAAGTTTCCCATTTTGGGACACTCGGGTTTGAAGATTTTTGGATTAAGTCCAATGCAAAAGGTAAAATGGCTTGTGCTGCGAATCAAAAGAATTACAAACGGGTAAGTAACGCCATCACCTTGTCTCCCCTCTGTTTCCTAATAGGGATGCTGAAGTAGCACCATCCCTGGAACGCGTCAGTGTATTTGTGGATGTACGTGTGCATCCTTGAGCAAAGTTTTGTAATTTTAACCGCTGTAAGGCACCGACTTAACATACTGGTTATCATTTGCATACAAAAAGATAAAACTTAGAAGCTACAAGATTACCATGGGGTAAGGGTTGATTCGGTGGTTACATCACCGATTCAGAAATCAGAAGCCACATGTGTAACCTCCTAAACCCTGGAGTACTACACGACCAGTCCAGCAGCGACACTGTGTTAGGCAGGACCCTGGCGTGGTGTGGATTCTTCTACTGTGTTCCAGGCTAAAACGACCCAAGTCCCTCAGCCTTTCCTCCTAAGAGAGATGCTCTTTTCCCCTTTGCTGTTGAGTCCCTGAAACTAATTTCAAATTATTTATTTCAGGCGTAACTCCATCTTTAAAATTTTGTAGGTATGACAGAAGAAGGGGGGTGGGGGGAATCGTTTTCTGGGCCTCCAGGTGCAGGAGCGCGCCAGCCGCTGCCTTGCCGTGGTATGGCTGGAGGCTGGCCGGGGTGGGAGGTGTTGGTCCCCATGGGAGAGTCCTTCGCCCTTTGCCAGAAGGGGGAGAAGGCAGCAAGCGCCGCCCGCGCCCTCCTGGCAGCTCCCGGAGCATATCCAGCTGTTCAGGTCACTCGCTTTTGATGATAGAAATGTTCAATTGGGCCAAGTTTCCTACAGGGATGTTACAGGACAGCATACTCTCCAAAGCGCTGGCCGCTGCCCACCGCAGATCAGCTTTCGCCTATTCTTCTCTACAGTCGTTCGCCTTGCCTTTCGTAGACTTGTTTGAACCCTGGCCTTGTAGAACCCTATTGCACTTGTTTCAAAGAACCAGGAGAGAAAGGGTCTCTATTCCAGTGATGGGGTGACGCTGCAGTAACACCGCGTCACAGCGCAGAGTTATTCTGGCGCCACGTACAGCCTGATTTCATTGTGCTGTGCGGAGGAACCGAAGGCGGCACGCTGGCATTGCAACGCCCCTTGCAACAAAGCTCTTCTCTAGGGGATATTCCTGCTCTGCTAGGCTAATAATACAGTCCAACTTGAGTTTTGTCGATTTGCTATTCTTACTTTACCGATTTATTTAGATTTTATATAGCTATTTCCTACATTAACAGTCCTATAAGAACGCATATAACACTCTGTGTGCTTTCCTATTTTTCTTCTCCAAGCCTTACAGATGAAATTCATTTGGTGAGGGAAGGGCTGTGCGGAGTCGGGCTGCGCCGTGCCTCGGACGCTGCGAATCATGCCTTGGAAATGGCAGCGACGCAAGCCAGGATGCTGAATCCTTTGGGTTTTGGATGGCAGCTCCGCAATTGATTGTGGGCAGTGGGGGGGATTTGCCGGTGGGATGAGGGCTTTGTAGCTGCCTTCCGCAAGCGTTCCTGTGCAGATCCCACCAGCGGAGCCACAGGCTGGGCTCCATGGTCCTGGCACCCCTCGGGAGCACGGCTGTCACCCAAGGACACTTTCGCACTGACCAATAGGTCCCACGATCCAGCAGTGGTTATAAATATTCCTGTGCCCCAGTCATCCCTAAAGCCTGTCCTCCACCACCAGAAAGTGATCTCAACTCATGTATTTAGCATGTTAGGCTTAGCTAATGTTTTATTTTTGGATCGCTATCTGAAAGAGAAAAACTTAGTGGATTTAAAAGGCAAGATCAACTTTCTACACAACATACTTTGTGAGGGGGTTTTGCGATGCTAAAGTTGGTTTAGTCTGTGCATCTTTTGTTTCCATAAGTTGTCCATTTTTGCTTCTAACAGGTTTCTTAGAACCAGTCCTTGTGTTCAACCTTCATCAAACAGATGCAATGCTGCAAAGTGAGTCCTAGGTCTCCCTGGAGTCATTTTAATAGTATTAAAACTTCAGAAGCAAAAGTGTCCTCCTTTTTGTCTGGCCTTTGCGACTTCCATTCTGAACAGGCCAAATGAATTAATCTCCCCTGTCTTGGCACTTTTGTGATGGCTTCCTCCATCTCCTGGAGAGGATTTGATCGTTTCCTGGTGATTATTTTTTGTATTGCAAAGATGTCTCCTTAAATCAGACCTACAGTGTCATAGAAGGGCTGATCGTGATTAGAAACAGTCCATTTTCCAAGGACCTTATTCCAACGTGATGACATAACCCCAGTAGGAGGGGAAGCACGGAGCGATGAAGGTTAGTAGCAGAATCAGGCCAAGGCTGCAAGACTTGGGATTAGTGCCCGAAATCTGTGTGCAATGTGTGTACGGCGCTGCTTTGCACTTGTCCAGCACAGGAAAACAAGGATTCCTTGTCCCACCAGGAACCCTGGCTGTCGCAGGGGGCCCACTTTTGGGGCACTCTGCTGTAAAAAAGAGCGTAACAAAGTTGAATCATCATATTCCTTATATTCCAGCCAGTCCCAGCGTCTTGAAGGTCTGTATGCATCTATCCAGAAGGGAAAGAGCTTTCTGAATTCATTGCCACCTTTTCCCGGAGGCGTACCAGTTTCAATTGTGTTGTCTGCTGAGATGTCTGACCGCATCCTAACTTCTGGCAGTTATCCTCTTGCAAACCAGGCTGAAGCCATTCCAGAAATTGCCCCTTCCAGCCGTCCTGCTCCTCTGCTGAGAGGAGTCGCTGCTCTTGGGCTGAACAAGTCTTCAGAAACCTGAACAAGATGAAACCACTGTTAGGAAAGTTGTAGATAGGTTTTTATTATATTTATGTACTAAATTTTACATACTGTGAGCAAGTGAAGAACAAACCGTTGAGCCACAGCACTGACAGTAAGAAAAAAGGCCGCAGTTTTATCTTCAATATGATTTTAAAGAGAAACAAAATAATTCTACTTCTGTGCTGTGGCACGCCTATTGAAATCCTGGGGTAAGAGAATTTGACTTCCTAAACTCGGAGAGAGAAACAGTGCTCGGAGACTGCCAGTGTGAGGGCTATCACCAAATTTGTAAGACACAGGAGAAAAAACCAAAAGTTGCTGAAGGTTGCTGAGGCTCGTCTGTAGCTAGAGGATACTGCAGCAGTCAGAGCCCCGCGGCTCCAGTGAGCCCTGCGATGGTGCGGAACACCCACCGTACTAACAGATAGCTGCCTTCTAGTGGCAAGGGCAGGGAATTTTTGCCATAAACTTCAAACATCATAGACTCATTTAGGTTGGAAAGGACCTTTAAGATCATCAAGTCCAACCATTAACTTAGCACTGCCAAGTCCACCACTAAACCATGTCCCTCAGCCCCACATCTACATGTCTTTTAAAGACCACCAGGAATGGTGACTCCACCACTTCCCTGGGCAGCCTGTTCCAGTGCTTGACAACCCTTTCAGTGAAGAAATATTTCCTGATATCCAAACCAAACCTCCTTCGACAGCGCCAAAGGCTTTTCTAAAGCCTAGGTAAACAACATCCAGAGCCTTTCCCTCGTCCACTAAACCGGTCACCTTGTCACAGAAGGAGATCAGATTAGTCAAGCGGGACCTGCCTTTCATGAACCCATGCTGACTGAGCCTGATCGCCTGGTTGTTCTGTATGTGCCGCATGATGGCACTCAGGATGATCTGCTCCATAACCTTCCCTGGCACTGAGGTCAAACTGACAGACCTATAGGTCCCCAGACACTTCATCTGGCCCTTCTTGTGGATGGGCACCATCCCAATTTTCTTGCTAATTTCCTGTCAACTGGGGCTTCCCCGGTTAGCCGGGACTGCTGGTAAATGATGGAAAGTGGCTTAGCAAGCACTTCTGCCAGCTCCCTCAGTACCTGTGGGTGGATCCCCCCCGGCCCCATAGAATTGTGCATGTCGAAGTGGTGTAGCAGGTTGCTAGCTATTTCCTCTTGGGTTATGGGGGGTTCATTCTGCTCCCCTTCCCTGTCCTCCAGCTCAGGGGGCTGGGAACCCAGAGAACAACTGGTCTTACTATTAAAGACTGGGGCAAAGAAGGCATGAAGTACCTCAGTCTTTTCCTCATCCTTTGTCACTATATTTCCCCCCACATCCATTAAAGGATGGAGATTCACCTTAGTCCTCCTTTTGTTACTAATGCATTTATAGAAACATTTTTATTGTCTTTTACAGCAGTAGCCAGATTAAGTTCTAGCTGGGCTTTGGTCCTTCTAATTTTCCCCCTGCATAATGTCACAACATCCCCATAGTCCTCCTGAGTTGCCTGCCCCTTCTTCCAAAGGTCACAAACTCTCTGTTTTCCCCTGAGTTCCAGTCAAAGCTTCCCCTTCAGTCAGGCCGGTCTTCTTCCCTGCCAGCTCATCTTCTGGCACATGGGGACAGCCGGCTCCTGTGCCGGAAGAGTTCCTTCTTGAAGAATGTCCAGCCTTCCCGGACTCCTTTGCCCTTCAGGACTGCCTCCCAAGGGACTCTGTCAACCAGGCCACTAAGCAGGCCAAAGTCTGCCCTCCAGAAGTCCAAGGTGGCAGTTCTGCTGAGCACCCTCCTTACTTCTCTGAGAATGAAAAACTACCATTTCGTGATTGCTGTGCCCAAGACGGCCTCCAACCATCACATCACCCACAGGTGATCACAAACAACAGGTCCAGCTGTGTCAGGAAGTTATCTTACACACACTCCAGGAACCTCCTAGGCTGTTCCCTCTCAGCTGTGTTGTATTCCCAGCAGATGTCTAGTAAGCTGAAGTCCCCAACGAGGACAAGGGCTGGCAATTGTGAGACTTCTCCTAGCTGCTTAAACACTATTTGTCGGCCTCCTCATCCCGGTTGGGTGGACTATAACAGACTCCCACCATATCTGCCTTGTTGGCCTCCCCCCTGATTCCTACCCATAAACACTCAACCCTCTCATCACCATCATTAAGCTCTAGACAAACGCTCAAAACTCTCCCCAACATACAGGACTACCCACAGGCCTCTCCTTCCTGGCCCGTCCCTTCTGAAGAGTTTATAGCCGTCCATGGCAGCACTCCAGTTGTGCCAGTCATCCCCCCATGTTTCCGTGATGGTGTCTATACCATTGTTTATCAAGCTGCACAATGGCTTCCAGCTCCTCCCGTTTGTTGGCCATGCTGTGTGCACTGGTGTAGATGCACTTCAGTTCAGCTATTGATCCCATCACCTTTTGCAGAGGAGAAGTCTTAATTCCTACATGACCATTCTCCGGTGCTTCCATGGTTTCTAGCACATCAGTAACCCCTGCATCTTTGCTGTTGCATGGCTCTCCATCCCCTGCCTCCACTGCAGACCAAAGGACCTCACTGGCACACCATAAATCTCTCTCTCTCTCCTCTCTTTGGAGAGAGAGGTGGGGGAGAGGTTCTATCGTTCATCTCAGTGGCCAGTCCATCCCAAACCAGGAGACTCTCACACACTGGCGTGCTGCCCCCAGCCTGTTCTCTNGGCGTTCTGCCCCCAGCCTGTTCTCTGATGACCTCGGTTTTACCCCTTCCCCCATCAGATCTGGTTCAAGGCTCTTTCCATGAGCCCTGCTAACTCCTGTGCAATGATCCTTTTCCCTCTCTGAGACGGGTGTACCCCAACTGTTGCCAGCAGGCCTGGGGTCATGTCACTGACCCACGATCAAAAAAGCCATAATTCTGCTGGTGACACCAGTCTTGGAGCCAGGTATTGATCTGCCGGCTTTTTCTGTTTCTTCCCTCATCATTCCCTGCAACTGTAAGGATAGAGGAAAATGCCACTTGTTCTCCCGATCCGTTAACCAGTCATCCCAAGGCCCTGAAGTCTCCCTTGATTGCCCTCGGACTTCTTTTTGCAACTTCATCACCTGGAAAATCAATAATGGATAGCAATCTGAGGGCCGTACCAGGGTAGGAAGCTTTCTCTCCACATCTTTAACCCGTGCCCCAGGGAGGCAGCTGACTTCCCTCAGAAGTGGGTCCAATCTGCCTATTGGGCCTCCTGCTCCCCTCAGGAGCAGACAACGACCCGTCTTTTTTTCTTTCTGGAAGTGGCTTTGATGCCGGGCGTAGGCCGACTTAACCACGGCAACACCTCCGAGCCGGATGAACCACCGTCCTTGTCATTGTTCGGTTCCAGCTCCAGAGCCTCCCAACCACTGCGCCCGGGCACCGGGGCAGGGGGGCTGTCATGCAGGACGTGTGCCTGCTGCGCCGGGCAGGACTCGCCGGGCAGGACTCGCCGCCATTGTCCCCCATCCCTTCAGGCACCGCGTTCAGCCGGGTGGAGCGAGGACAGGGATTCCTCCCTCTCATGCAACCTGTTTGCCTGTCGGGGCTGTCCCAGGGAAGGCAGGGTGAGGTTCCCGTAGTCTCTCTCTCGGGCTCCCTGCTGCTCCTCAGCACACTCACCTCCTCCGGGCACTCTGTGGCCAAGCAGAGGAGCCCCCCGCTCCGGGCGCAGCTCCTACAGGCGCGCTCAGGGGGTCGGCTGGGGGTGAAACTCCTGCTGAAGAAGCACCTCCTGGGTGCCTCCCCAGGAACATCCCCGCTAACCTCAGGCATCCCAGTTTCAGAGCTCCACTAGAAACTCCCGGCAGAAACCAGCAAAGCTATTCAGGGCATCTCCCCTCTGTCACTCGCACGCGCGTCCTTGAGTAGTGCCGGGGAGTAGGAGGCTGTTGGATTCGCCTGCAGCGGCGGGGGGATGCTGTGGGCCAGGAAAAAGGTGCTTCAACGAGAGCCCCCAGGTGTGATTCCCATGCGCCACCCTCCTCTGTGCCCCAGCTCCTCTGCTGCGGGCACAGACAGGCAGAATTACGTATTTCAAACTGAAAGCGGCGTTCTTCAGCTGAAAACAAGCTGGCAGTACCAGAAAATGTTTTGTGTTTTCCTCATACTGGTTTCACAGCCGGCACGCTTTTGGGGTGAGGGATTTTCACTTTTAGGGGACTGCCATTAGCTCATTTTATAGGAAAAGGTTACGTATATGAAACAAGAACACAAAGAAAATGGATTAACCAGAAGAGGTTTTTCCAGGTGACCGATGCATCTAGCAAATTACTCCTTTGCTTTCTGGCTGCTTGAAGAACATTTCCAGACTTTCATTTTGTTGGAATAATTAAATAATAAAATCTATATCTTGTTTAGTGTTACAGCCTATTCTTCCAAAGCACTCTGGCAGCTTTTCCCCTAATCCACTTACCCGGCGTACAGGTCAGCTATATGTGCCCGGTTTTCTAAAGGTCACTTTGGCTCCCTTGCCATTTCACTGTAACAAGCATTATTCTGTGATGCACAGCAGCCGCCGTGCTCCCAGAAAATTATGCTGCTTTTCACATTTCCTCTCTTTAGAGAGGATTTACCATATTGCATCCATGCCTGCCATACAGCCGGAGTTCTGCTTCACTGTACGTAGAGATACATGCCGACACATCGGCAGTTGGAGATAACAGCCAACATCAAACTCCTCGGACCTAGTGTTGTCAGAGGATGCTCATTGAGGAGGAAAGCCTGGCTTTGCTCGAAACAGAGGTTTCAAGACAAGAATTGTTCTGCCTGACCTACATTTCCTTCCTTAGGAGGAGGGATGGGGACCCCAGCCTCCCCGCCCTGCTCCTCGGCTTGCTACAGCCTTCCTGGGTGACCCCAGGCAGAGCATCAAACAGGATAAATAGCACTCATCAAGCAGGGATACTTCACTAATAATTTTAATAAAGAGCTTTGAGACCTTGGAATAAAAATACTACAAGTAGAATTGGAAAAAAAAATGCTGTCTTTACCATGGAAGTGAAAGTTGGCTGGAAAAAATAAGTGAATTAATTGAATAATTGATAGAGTCAGTGGTTGACCTTATAAATCCTTCCTTACCTGAGGTTATGCTGTAAATTTGTCTCAGCTGTGAACAAGAGGCAGCAAGAAGAGAGACTGGGGAAGAAACTGCTCCTTGGAAAAAGCATTTTGCAGGACATACAGGAATTTATGAAGGCTAGCAGGGTAAATCGTAGTTACTTGTTCTAGTGCTATAAATGGGCAAATGTTTGTGAATGTTGAATGTGTGCTAATTACTTAAAAGTAATTTTTTTTCTTCTGTTTTCATGAATAAGAATGATCAAGCTTTCCCTGTATTTTGGACTTCAGGGGAATTTTTTGGTTTCATTTAGCCATTTTTCTGCCATTGCATTGCTCTCACAGAAGGAATTTTTGTTTCCTTTTTTGTTGCGTTTAAATACCATCCCTAAAATCATGTCATTACAAGACATAATATCTTAATTAAATCTCCCTTTCATTGTCCACTGTCCTATGACAGGCCTGTGGCTGCCCGGTGTTATGATTCACCGGCACGTGTGACTTACCAGCACGGTGCTGAGAGTCACCGGGGGAGAGAGGGGGGAATTACACCCTGCCCCGAAAAACATGTGGCTGCTGCTCCTCGAGCATCTGTGCTGGCCCTGCCGGGCTTACACCGCTGCTGCCGCTTCCTCCTGCTTCCCTCTGCCCGCTCTCCCGGCGTAAGGTGGGCTCAGCCAGGGAACGCTGACGGTTGAGCTTTCCAAGGAGAATATATACAGGCTTTTCTTCAGCCACATCGCTGCTCGGTCAGAAAAGCGGCTCCGCTTGGCAGGGAAACCAACCGGAGTGTCACAGCTCTCAAGCTGGCACTGCAGCTCGAGGAAATCTTGCCCCACCTCCTAGAGCCATATCTCCTTGCTGCGGCCAGAGGGTCAGGCTCCTGGATGCTGGGGTGGTGGCGGGGGAAGGCGGGCAGCCCCCCCACGCCGGGGGCAGCAGCTGGCAGGCGGGCAGCATCCTCGGGGACACACTGGGGCTGCCGAGCGCGGGGGGAGCTGGGCGGCAGCCCGGGCCGTGACTCAGCCGGAGGAATGTCCTGGCACGGGTGGCCAGGGCGCCCAGCGAGGGTGACGCAATGGGGCCGGCTCGCTCCCATCCCAGCGGTGGGCAGAGGCCAGCAGGCTCCTCGGGGAGCGGTGGCCAGCACCTCGCTCATCCTCACCCCTGCCCAAAGCCATTAAGAAGCTGACTGATAGCTTGGAGCCCCAGAGGGATTTTGGGACCACACTGGTGGAAGAGGCTGCTTAAGCCAGCAGAAGTGACCCTGCCAAGGACGGTGGAGCCGGAGCTTCTCTTAGGGGGAAATCCACCTCCTGGTCCGACAGCAGGGCTTGCAGGGCATCCGTGCTCCACGCCAGCCCACGCGTCCTGCCCCTCGCTGCAGGCTCTCGGGATCAGCGCACGTGGGAGGCACTGCAAGTCTCACTAACTGGCTGCAAATTCACCTCAGGATCCACCATTTATAGTCAAACACACTTACCGTATAATTTCTTAAAAGAAATTTATCCGCAGTGTAACAGAAGACATAAAAACTCAGTGTTTGCCTTTTGCTGGGGTTTTCTCCAATACTCTCTTACACTAGAACTTAAATTTTGATTAGAATTTAGATTTTTTTGGTCATTCTTTGCACTCCCACTGAAAACACAGAATTGCTGGAGGGAAAGTGGACGCTTTCCAGAGGTACACAGAACAGAAAAGGGAAAAAGAAAGTGCCCTGAGAAACAGATCTCATCAAATGCAGTTTCTCTTGGATTTCTCTCTCTTGACTGATTGATTTTTTAATTTTTTTTTTAAACTGAACGGTATTAAGACTTTCTGCTATTTCAGTGTATACCTACGCAAGTTCCTCTGCTTTCCCTTTGTAGTCCTCTTCCGGAAGGTAATCCGGCTATGCCATAAGAAATCTGATGTCTCCTAGCAGAAGCTAGGAAGTTCACGAGTTGAACCAGTAGACATACAGCCCCGCTTTCTGCTATCTCGAATGAATTATTTTATGAAACTTAATTACTTAATTAAGGATGTTAATTACTCTTGTGACCTCTATCCTTCTGCCAGATTTTACTCAAACAAGCTGACAAGTTAAAAAGTCACTGGGACAAGGACTAGCCCAAGCGAGAGAGGGGATGCCCGAGGAGGCCAGGCAGAGGCTGAAATGGTAACGTTGAGTTTAGTGACGCCGACAGAGGAGCAAAGAAGATGTACAGGATACAAAAAGACAGGGCTATGATTTCAGAGAGCCTCAATGCATAAGGTAACCTAGTCCATTATAATCGCTTCGTGTTAATGAGCATCCAGGGGTTGAATCCAAACGAACAGTGCCTTCTGCCTCACAGTGAGTCATTTCTTCCGTGCACGGAGGGTGAGGGGAGGTTTGGAGGGCTTCCTCAGAGGCATGCGCTCCGCATAGCCTGCAGTGCCGCTGCTGCTGGGCTCTCTGAATCATAGGGCTATTTCGGTGGTGCCTGGTGGGATGCGGGTCTTGTGGCACAAGGGCAGTGAAACTCAGCGGTGCCTGAGCGCAGCCAGATGCCAAGCTGGGGAACCAGCTTTGTCTGAGCGTGCTCCAGCAGTAAGGCTTGCTTGGTCATGATTGCTCGTGGCTGGATACTGGCCACCTCTGTGGCCTCTGAGGTCAACACTGGGCTTTATCACAAGCTGCTTCTCCGATGGCTGCAGTCACCTGGAGACTATTGTCCATTTTCTTGAAAATGAGGAGCCCCTTTCCGTTTACCTGTGACCTGTTTTCCTCCCCTGAGAAATGCTCTCTGATTCTGGTAAACTCATTCTTTCTCAGAGACTTCTATAAAGTCATAAAAGACTCCTTCTTCATCCCTTGCTGCTTCTGTACTCTGACGCCTGCCAGGGACCGGTGAGCGATGCGCAGCAGCAGCCCTGGGTGCCTCGGGTATGCACCTTGCGAGGTGAGGAGAATAACAAGCGCTCCTGAGTCATTATTCAGTTTCCATGGTAGGAAAGATGGAGGGTGAGTCACGCACGGTTTTGGAGTTGTCATCCCTGGAGCATCTACCCAGTCCCGGCCATACAACTCTGGAGATGGTAACTCTTTCTCCACCTTCGGTTTTTGGTTGGTTTTTCGTTTTACGAGCCTGGGGTGTGCAGTGCAGAGGCCCTGCGTGGACGGCTGAGGGTGCACCGCAAGGACACGAGATCAGGGCACTCACACACAGCCGTTTCGTGGTATCGAAGAAGCCTTAGAAGCAGCCCTCAGAGCAGCGGCTGTGGTGGGCTTACGGAGGCGAAGGAACCCTCATGCTGCTATTTGCCCCAGCGGCCTTCTGACGTTGTGTGTGGCTACAAGGACGCAGACCTCTGTTTGGGACACAGACGGGCATGTCTTGTGCACAGTGCCCTGAAGGCTGTTTTGGGATACACTAAACCATCCTGATGCTGAGGATCTGAAGCCACTTAAGTCCACCTCAGTCCGTGAAGCTGTGCAAGAGCAGCAGATGCCCAGAAATGGGACTGTCAAGACATTCCCATGGACTTAGATATTAGTTTAGGCCAACCATAACGTGTCTTGACAGTTACCCGGGTTAGGATTTGTACTATTGATTCCCATGACAAATCTTCAACTAACTCATTACTTTTTTGATCCAAGAGCAGCACATGTTGTATTTGAAAACTGAATTAGGTAATGGCTGACCCTTTAAATGCAAATAAGCAATGGAGGAATTAAGGTGCTCCTTCCTGGGTCCCACATTCCTGGCACTGAACAGGCAGTAAGAGGGACCAGGTGGCCACCAGCTGGAAAAAAACGTTGAGTCTAACAGACTTGCTGCTTTCAGCTGAGTGGTGGTGGGGATTCCTGGATGCATGGATGCAAGGAGCTGGACGTTAGTGATTAGCTCCAGGTTAGTGATTTCAAGGCTGATGGGCCAAATCTCGAATACTGATTAATGCAACTCAGTCTTGAATTCTGCATACAGAGAGGGTGGGATGTAATTAAAAAAGGAGTCCTTTGGGAACATCTGGTCAACACGGTGACATACAGTAATGGAGAAAAGGGGGGAAAATCCCCCATCCCTCATGCAATGCAATATGAATGTGTGTGTATATACATATATATATGCATGTATATACATACATGCATTTGTATGCTGAGAAACACTGGTTTGCTGGTTTCCACCATGGTTCTATTAGCACTTCAGGCGTTTTGGGGAGAGAGGGCTGACTGGCCACGACGCAGGCTGGGTGCTCGCAGCTCCTGCTGGTTGTGGTCCTGCTTGCTGAGGAGCTCCTGGCTTTTGGACGCAGCAGCCTGGGGAGCTGAGCGCCGCACAGTGCTGACAATCCTCCCGTCCACTCGGATGGGCTGGAGATAAAATGCTCCGTGCTGGTGTCCTGTGCCTGAACCCCCCTCCAGCTCAGTACGGAGAAGTGAAACACTCTCGGGAGGGTTATCCTTCCTGGTTTTCCTGTATGTCATCTTCCTCTCTCTTGATGCTGCTCCTTCTGCGTTGTGCTGTGTCCCACACCACGGCCTGAGCAGCACGTTCAAAACCACGGAAAACCCACCATCTCTGCCCCAGGCCCCCTGGCCTCTCCCCACGGAGACCACCGGCAGCCACGGCAGCAGCTCAGCTCCTGTTCCAAGGGGGGACAAGGAGCCTCGGCACGGGGTAACCACACAGCACCCTGCGCGCAGGCAGGCAGCGCTGGGCCAGGGAGCCTGAGCAGGGGAGGGATGCCAAAATCATGACTTCAGAGCGGGAGAAAGCACCCCGGCGAGGGGGGCAGGGCAGGGAGCGGCTGCCCGGGCGGTCACGGCCGGCCCCGAAGGAGCCGTGCCACCACCCTGCCCCGACCGGAGCGACTGATGGCTTTAACCTGGAAGGGGGTAGACTCAGATTAGAGATCAGGAATAAATTCTTTACTGTGAGGGTGGCGAGCCACTGGAACGTGTTGCCTGGGGAAGTTGTGGCTGCCCCCTCCCTGGAGGCGTCCAAGGCCAGGCTGGATGGGGCTTTGGGCAACCTGGTCTAGTGGGAGGTGTCCCTGCCCATGGCGGGGAGGGGGGGATGCGGAACTGAGCGATCTTTAAGGCCCGCTCCAACCCCAACCATTCTGTGATTCTGTGACTCCCGGCTGCGTGTGCCCCACCGCCCCCTCAACACCCGCCCGCCGGGGTAGGCCCGGGGGCGCCGGGGGGCTG
>VXBO01013702.1:140311-167242 GCA_013400135.1 Rhinoptilus africanus
TTTTTTAAACTAGCTTAGGTGTGTATTCACTCAGTCCAAGTAGATATAAAATTGAAGCACAAACTGTATTTATGTAAGATTCCTACCAAAACAAGTTTTGGATCCGAAAGGATCAGCCTGCCTTCAGTTTGTTCTTGAAATGACTGACTGACTGATGCGAGGTCCAATTCAGATGGCTTGCTTTTAAAAAACAAAACAAAACAAAAAAACCAATGAAGTGCTACAGAACTGTTAATGTTTGAATTATAAAACAAATGAGAGACAGCTGGCATCTGTTCCAAAATGGTTTGTCAGCTGTTGTTTTCTGTCATTATGCAAAATGGTGAGGGCCTCATTGTGATCGAGAAGTGGAGGAAAATCCTCTCAAGTTGAATATCTTCTGTGTATCTCCGTGTAGACGTGACTTTTGGGTATCTTGGCTTCAGTTATTTTATTGATAAAGAAATGTTAAATAAAATTTTCATGAGAGTAGCTTGTGGCATTTTTTTCTTCAAAAAGAAGACTTGAAACCAACAGTTTGTTTTGTTTGATTTGGTAAATCCTGGAAGAGGTATAGACGTACGGGTTTGATTTTTCTGAAAAGGGAAATCGGCCCAAGACGAGTGTGAGTAGGTGAGGTTTATACCTGTGGCAATTTTAGAAATGCAAAGCTTAAATTTGTACAGGCTTGAGTGTAAGAATCACTCCTAGTCGGGTCATTAAATGCATTTTGAGTATGTTCAGTTAAAAACCTGAAGTGTTTTCTCGAAGTGGAAGCGTTTTTCTGCTGTACCATTCCCTCAGAACGAACGATGGAATACAGCAATTGCCACAATTTGATAATAAGCTTTACTCTCTTATGCCAATTCCAGTATAAACCAAATTTTCATGTCTGCCTATTTTTTATAAACTTCTGTAAGTTCCCCTTAGTTTGTGGTGGCGAGTTAATGATTGTAGAGTGAAAACACGGCACTAATGGTGGATGAAAGATCATCAATGTAGCACCTGTCTATAAGTATTGAATTTCTTTGAAATATTTCTGATTTTGAAAACCTGGTATAAATAAAATTAATTTAAACGTCTTCCGACCTTGAGTATGTTTGTGTGCTAGGCAGCGCCTACGCTCATCACTTTGCTGTTGTTTTTGTATCGCCCAGACACTGTGAAAGGAGAGATCGGGAGTATAAATGTGTGGAATGGCTGCTTTTTTGGAATGGTTTTCACCAGCAGCCCCTTCAGTTCAATACCCAGCTGTAGCAAAAGCCAGCACCGGTGGCTCTGGAGATGGGTATAAAGAAGTTTTTAGTGGGTTGGTGCTGGATAACCTTTTTCTTGTGTTGGGTCCCTACTCTTATATTCAGAAAATTGTTGTTGTTGTTTTTTTTTTTTAAAAGGTTGCAAAAAGTATGTTTATGCTGACAAGTCATTTTTAATAGTCGGAAGAAAGTGAGCTGACGCGGTGTGAAAAAGGTGAGTCCATGAAGGATGATCAAAAGATTATCCTTTTCCTAAAAGTGGTATCTCTCTTGCTAATCTAAAATTTCTTGGATCTAGGAATAGCTTGGCTGGAAGAGAGTTAATTTTGTAAACAAAGCTGGCAAGAAACAGCTTCATTGGATTCTGTGGGGAAGACAGGCTTTTACACTGTAGAATAACAATCTTTTTAGTGTTTACCTAACGTAAGCTTTCTCTGTGGCTGTAGGGAACGTATATGAGATTAGGCATTAAAAATGAGTGAAAGTTGTCTGTGAAATTAAGTATCTACATGAATTACTGCTCAGTTTAAAAATGCTCTGTTCTTAATACATCCATATCCAGTGCTCGATACCCTATTGAATTTGGGCATTTCCCTGCTTCACCCCCCATGCTGATAAATCTACAATAACCCCCATACATCTCACTGGCTTGTTTTGTTTATCTCTGCCATCTACTAATAATACCTGGGGGGAAAAAAAAAACCCAAAGTGAAAAATTAAAGCCTTTCATAGGAAATTCAAACAGGTAACATACATTATGTTGTTTACTTGATGATATGACAGAATTTTCTTTTTGTATTTTAAGGCTTACAGCAAAAATGTGTGCTGTTTGGAGGTACTGAAAGTAAATTTGACACTGTCTTTTTAATATCTCCTTGTAGGTTAATATTTCTGTTGTCAGCTTTACTTCATAGTTGCTTAGAAAACTAATGATTGGAAAAGAAGCTTGAAGGTGCTGCTGATTATTTTAAAAGGATTCTAAATGTCAATTCAGATGATTAAAAAAATATATATACCAAGTTCAATTTCCTGCTGTTAGCTTAATTTTTATTCTTGTGTGAACAGGCTTAGGAATGTGTGTGTAGCTGTAATCATGCCTTCTCCTCTTCCACCTCTTTATTTTTAAAAACAGCTGTGTCACTGCAAATCCCTACCATCTGCCCACCATCTTCTGGAAAGCTTTACGGACAATCTCCACTTGTACCTTTTAGTATCTGCTTCCCCCCCCCCCCTTGTTTGCGATTGTAGGGATTTGATTTAGAAAAACCGAACACTGTAATATTATGCTCCTCAAAAGCTTTTCTATTATGCAGAAAGTTAAAAGCATCAGTTACTCTCTGGTGAGCACAGCTGCAGGGTATACATTGGCTGGAAAAAGAGAGATGTGATTTTGAGAACCGTTTTAGAGAGCATTATTTGTGTCTGCTTCCTCTCTGTGGCAGCGCTGCTTTCATCTGTGACCTTCTATTAAGGCTAATGTGAGAGCTAAGCTTTTCTTCCATTTTAGCTGTTTCAACAGAAAATTGAACGTGCCTGTAGCAAACACGGTGCGGGGAAACAGAGGAAGGTTTAGAAGAAGCAGGTTTTCATAGAGACCTGTATATCTGAGGGGGGGAAAGAGGGTTAGAGCACAGGATTTGTTTCCTTTTAATTTCAGCATGAGCTTGCAACTGTAAAGACTGAGCTTATGTTATCTTTTGCTCTGCCTTGACATACTGATTCCACAGTCTCAACCACTTCCATGCTTTTAAGCAATGAAACGTGAATGTACAGCTCTGTATCAGTGAAATTTGTTTTGTTCCTATAAATATGAAGCCATGCTCTAATGGGGCTTCTGGTTAGTGATACCATATAGGTGATGCACCTAAGCTGCATTTGAACAACCCTTTAAAAATGTGTATTTTTTTGATGATACCAAATACAATAATTAAGCTATTACATTGGGAGTGAGGGTGAACTGATGTAGCTCTTAATTAGGTGACTGCAAGTGACAAATGTAATTTATGATCATATTTTAGAGTCTTATCCCTGTTATTTAAGCCTGACTTAGAGATGAAACGCTTCCCGGTCCACAGAATTCATTGCCTGCATAAATTCTTTTAAGAAGCAGTAGCATAATTTTAGCTCTTTGTTGACTGTACTGATGCAGAATCTGTCACCTGAAGGTTTTTATTCTTCTGCGTTGGTGAATTCCCTTTGTAGTGCTGCATTATTTCTCTGCATCCACACTTCAAAACCAGTTCCCAGAACTCTCCTTCCAAGTAACCAGAATTCCTAAACAATATTTATTCTGCGTGACTGAAGTAGAAAGGCATCTTGTAGAATGCCCATAGGAAACAAATGCATGGCATTAGCCTCCGTGTCCACTGAGCATGTTTGTCCCTGCGTGTCACCTCCGACTGTTGGGTTATTCCGATGAGAACCTCAGAACTCGTTCAGGTTTGTGTGCAACACCCCGACCCACAAAACTTGTGGAAACAGGGAAGGATGCCTTCATTTTTCCTCAGATACAGGCTTTACAAGCTGGCTGAATGCCTTGTTCACTGGCAAGGCTGAGTGAAACAGCTCTCAGGGTCACAGTGATATAACCACTTTTAAAAAAAAATTTTTTACCTGTTTTGACAAAAACATCTGGCTCTGACTCTAGCCAGTTTTATAGATTTACTTTGATAGGCGTGATGGTTGGAAGTATCTTCAGGACAAGCTATATTTATATATATATAACCTGTCGATAATTGTGGTAGTTGCTTTGGTCTTCTCTTTATTTTAATTCAGTCACTTCAACTCCATTACAATTTTAACTGCCTGGAGTTCAGCATTGCCAATACAATGCTCGTAACACAGCATAAACAATGTTTGAAAGTCATCATCGTCAGAACGAGTAATAATTTAAATCAATTTCATTTCGATAGCCTGGTCTCAGTTTTGCAAGGAGGATGACAACTCTTTAAAAGTCAGGTGGTGTTCCGGTGAGCTCCTGACTGAACACGAGCCAGAGATGTTCATGATGGGGCTGGAGAAGTGTTGGAGCATTCACATCGGAGCCGTTTGTTTTGCTTTCTTGCGTGGATGGGTAAATTTCCTAACCTGGGATATGCTGAGCTTACTGTGGCACCGATGTCTAAAGCATCTCACTTCCTTTGGCGTGCTGCACGGAGTGGACAGACTGCAATTATAGCTTCTTCTTATGGTAATACAGTCAACCACCTCAGCTATGAATTTTATTTTTGTCATGATTACCTGAATCAGAATGGTTTAGGTTGGAAGGGACCTTAAAGATTGTGTAGTTCCACCCCCTGCCACGCTTCCCATAGCACTGTGCAGCATAAGGTCAAAATACTGCGTTGGAATTAGATGCGGGCATCAAACCCATTTTCAGCTATCGTGGCTGTCGCAGCAGACACAAAACGTGATCTTGTCAAACTTGAGTTGTGCACGGGTTTTGGTGGAGCCCAGAAAAGAGTTGTGGTGAGAGTCTGAGAATCTGTCACTCTCTCTCTGTCCCTTCAACACCTCTGTAACATCCTGAGGCTACGTCTGCTCTGGACTTTCTTCTTCAGGAATCTGACATTGCTGCTGTGCCCTCCTTCAGAAGTCAGGGTGACTGATAGCTCCAGACATCTTCAAGAACACCAAGACTTTGCTGCTGCTGCTCATAGTGAAAGACAAAGTGGAGATGTTTCCACGAATAGCTTTGTGCGCACCAGGTTCAAGAAGCACGTGCCCCTGTCTTTGTCCGCAGTTACCCTATGCACAAAGGAATAACGACACAGAAAGACATTTAACACCCATAGTAATTCAGAATCTAATGTAACAGCTGTTTTCTTTGGAAAATAGGGAGAATAAGATTTTTTCAAAGATTTACTAATTACTATCCATGAAATGGAATAATATACTTTCATGCTTGTGCTTTAAATATTATTTGTCTAAATATTTAAGGAACCTGGAATTTCCACCTTTTAACTCTTTTTTTTTTTTTTTAAGAAATGGTGTTAATAACCAGTCTTTCCGCTGTAATAGCAAACTGTGGGAAGATGAGAAGAGTTATTTCTCTTTGCATCAGCATCTTACCTTGCACACAAATACAGATCCTCTCAGTTTCTTCTTAAAATAGTGTTTGGATCACATTCAGTGGTTAGCGGACAAGAAGACAGGATTTTTGCAAGTCACATTTTACAGTATTAATATGAACATGCACATGTTTTGGAGCTATGAGAGAAAACCTTTTAATTACCAAAGGGCGTATTTGGGAGAAAAATATAGTAACTTTTTAAAGCTTATATTTTTCTCCGCTAAAAAGTTTTTTATGCTGCAAGTTGTCCATGCAGATCTGTTCTTTCTGTTTCGTTGGTTACTTGGTTTTGGTATTCTCACTTTCCCCACGCTGCATCGTGTTTCAGTCTAATATGGACTGGATTAAATTGTTATTAAGGGACGGAGGTATTATGTATATAAAATATACAGTTACTGTAGGAAAGAATAAACTGTTTGCTTGACCCAGTTTTATGGAGCTATTTCTTTCTACAGGGATGGGATCACAGTTAAGGAAAAGGGACGAATGGGTTTGCTGAGAGCATTTAGGAGCACTCAGTGGGAATGGGATTATTATTGCAGTGCTTAATCCTGAAATAATCATAGACCATCTCATCAACCTTGCGCCAGCATTTGAGAGAGATGAATATTCCAGCTACTTTATGATATTAGTCTGAGATAATTTTCCATTGTTATAAACTTGGTGTTCTCCAGAAAAATATAGAATGGAATATTTATACCTGTGATGAATGTTTTGATGTTTTCATACATGCTTTTTTAAAAGATGATTCATGATTAGTGGAAATGCAGTTCTTCACCATCTTTTAAGGGCTGAAAATTAAAGTGAAGGTTGTAGAAGCAACCAGTTCACCTGATCTATTTTGTGGAATTGCTATGATGTTATCAGGCTTCCTTTTCCACCTGTTGGGCACAGCGTGAAAGAGAGCATACAAAGGGTGTTGTGGTGACATCTATCTATTATCGCTGATGTTAAATGCATCTCATGGTAGTGAAGTTACAAGTCACGCCATGTGCAAAAGGAATAAAAAATATTCTCAGATCAGAATTTGTCATTTTCATAGACAGTACTATTTTCTTACCTTTAAACAGGTGTAAGTGTCTCGCTGTGTCTTTGTTTCCTTAAAGAGGAAAATGACAAAATAGAGCCTTTCCCTTCCCTTTAGCATGCTTTCTGTGTCCCTTCTCCAGAGCATTTCCCCCGTCTCTGGCCTGCATGCAGGAATTGCTCACCCGCTTCCTCCAGTCCTCCCATTCACCTCACTTCCCTCACTTTCACCTCCGCTCACCACCATCCTTTTCTCTCCCTGCCAGCTCCGATTCTCCTCTGCTCCCGTTCCCTCATATTAGCAGTGTGCTTTAGTCTTTGTCAGAAACATAGAGCAAAGAAAAAAAAAACAAACCCCAAACCCACTTTTGATCCATTTACTGGTTTCTCTTGTTAAGAATATTTAGCCTTATGCTTACTAAGTAATTGTTCAAAGAGTAAACTTGGCTACAGTTTACCAAAGTGGCAGAGTTTGAAATAATCTCTCAAGGTGTTTGAACACTTCCATTCCGCTCCTAGAGTTCTACTCTGAAATCCAGACTCCACCATTTTGATGGGGAATTGCCATATTGGGTTATTTTATGCTCTCCTCAGTGCCAGAAGCCTCAACTGTCCTTTTTTGCAATCATTAAAGCATCTGGTTTCAGCTATTAACTTCCACAAAAGTGGTAAGTACTTACAGGGTGGGGAGATGCTATGGATGCATGAATTTATGTCATGTTGAAAACTGAGGCTGTAGAAATAGTGTGAAATAAACTGTGTATCAACATAGAAACCTGACATTTAATTGCATGGCTCATTGATTAAGACTTAAGAGTCAAATCAAGAAAATCTCTGTATTATAGTGTAGAATGTATAGAATATAGACTGTATAGAAAACTGCCACAAGGATTACAGGCCATATTACCTACTTATATGTTCAGAAAATAAAAAAAAAGGCAAATAACCTTTTGTATAATCAGAAGTTATATTAACATCATAACTTTTAAGAGTTTTAATCTGCTTCCTTTTCTGAAACCTTGGCATTATGCATATTTCATCTCCTCAAGCTTTTCTCTGCAGTCACGAGCACCACAAACTGACAGCACTGCCGTGAGGATTTCTTTCCTTTTCCTGATCTCAGAAAGAGAAGAAAAAGAAGCCTGTGATGAAGAGATATATGAAGCAGGGCCATCTGAGGGTGCTGTTCGACAACATAGCGAAGGCAAGTCTAATGACACGTGTGGGATGAGAAGGGGATTCCTGCAAAAGTCGGGCTGGATGCTCCCCATTTTCTACTGGTGCTTAACCCTGCCTCACCAGGCAGTGAATTTAGGAATCTGCACTTCTCCCTTGTTTTGGAAAGGCTATTTTTTCACTTGTTTAGGAAGGCACGATGCCTGAAATGTTTCAGATTTTTCTGAGAATTGCCTCAGCCTTGGTAACTCAGTGTGTGTGGTATGCAGGGTGTCCCTGGAGGAGCTAAACTTACTTTGTGTTCATGACAGCCACTGTGCTCCTACGTGTTGCTCCGTGCATTTTCAAGCGATGCCAGGCTATTGGATTACATACATTTTGTACAGTAAGTCCAGCTCTTCCAGGAAGAATTAGACATTCTCTGTCTGTAAATTAAACAGCAGATATGTAAGTTCACAATATATTTAAGATAGATGAGAAGCTTCGGGTGTTTTGGTCTGTGGTAGATAGTGAATAATTCTGACATAGTTATACATAGGACAAGAGGAAATGGCCTCAAGTTGTGCCAGGGAAGGTTTAGGATGGATATTAGGAAAAATTTCTTCACCAAAAGGGTTATCAAACATTGGAACAGGCTTCCCAGGGAAGTGGTGGAATCGCCATCCCTAGAGGCCCTTAAAAGACAGGTAGACATGGTGCTCAGGGACATGCTTTAGTGGTGGGCTTGGCAGTGTTAGGTTAATGGTTGGACTTGATGATCTCAAAGGTCCCTTCCAACCTCGATGATTCGATGATTCTATGTCTCTGCTGGCAAACTTCAGGCAAAAATATCTGTAAAACCCGATGACTGCTTGCATCTCAACTTCTTGTCACGTACATACTCTAAACTGCATAGTCTTTCTTACTCTGACTCCTGTACATACATACAGCAGGGGTGAAAATCTGTTCATCAAACCTCAGCCACTGGTAACGCTGCAATAGACATGTAAAGGCATTTTAATGTTTAACTTAAGATGGAACTTGGAGTTGTTCTACATCAGACATGTGCATGCCTGACTCCAGCTCTTGCTTCCTCGCCTTTTAATGGTATTTTGGCCACCCTTCCCCCATGAAGATCAGTGATATGAATTAACTAAATTCCTCAGATTCTGAAGTGCTGACTACAGGCGTTTCAGAGACTGGGAGTCCTGCCATGCCATAGTATTCCCAAGGGTGTAGGCAAGCATGCTTGCTCCATGTACAGCACATCACAGAGCTTTGAATATCCGAGGGACAGCACTTCTAGAGACTTTGAGTTTTGCTTTGTTCGTTTAGTTCCTAGGGAGACAAACTTTGCTTACCCAGCTCCAGCTGTTAGCATTCCAGGTGAATTGTATCTAGTGGTGTTTCCAGTGGAGAAGTAAATGATGAGTTTACTACAGACTAGTTAGAAAATGAGAGTAACAGGCAAAACGGTTCACCTGATATGTATTTGGAATTCAGCCGGTGCCCACATGTGCTAAGTATGTATGAAGCTTGTTTTTTTTGGTCAGGATTGATGTAATCCAGTCATAATCAGAAGCAGCTCCGTTAAAATCAGTTGAAGTCAGAAATGCTTATTACAAGTTCTTTAGTGTCTGGAATCATTGGAACAGCCTGGATAGATGTAATGGCAGCAGGGAAATGCTCTGGGTGTACGGTAGATGAGGACCAATATTTTACTAGCATTATATGTATTTCAAAGCGTGCATCACAGATCTGTAGCTTTAGACAACAAATTTCATAGTCCAGACTGAAATGTGATGGATCTCAATATATACAAGAAATGCAGCCTTGATTCTTTTAACCAAAAGGTTGTTTTAAATATGAGTTATTAATTTAATCTAACAGTGCTCAGTTTTTAAATGCATGAAATGCAATTATAAATGCTGTTGGTTTATCATGTGGCCATTTATATCTATTATGACCTTTTGGGATCAGCATCCACGTACTGTCTACTTGTGTTCTGTACGAGCACAAAGGCCCGTCTCATTTTTGTGAGCTTAAATTCAGAAAATAACACTGAGGTCAAGGCCCGTTTGTAAGGCAGAAGCTGGGCTCTCCTCTCTGAGTCTCCCCAGTGGCCCGGTGTAGTAAGTGTACTTTAAAGGTGACTAGCATACACTGACAGCACTGGATTCAGCACAAACATTGCACAGCCCAGTCTTATTGCCATATTCATTAGAAAATCGATGAGCCCCCTACATTTTTTATACAAAAACATTAGAAAATCCACCCATTCTGGTAGAGGCCTGAGTTCATCTCTCTGTTGACTAGATGTGGTTCTAATTCACAGGTTAGCACCCTACCCAGGTCTGCGGATTTCAGTCTCTGGAGCACAGGTTAAGGGGCTTTACTGGTATTTCTGCGTGTCAGCCTGGCCTGATGGCTGAGACTCATCATCCTGAGACACTGCCGAGGTACAACCATCACCCTCTCATGTGCTTTGACACACAGGCACCCTTACATTGAATGCAGCAGAACTTTACATCTTGAAGGACACTGGCTACTGGTTAGGGTCTTGTTTGCCTGGTTTCTGCCTCCAGAACTGCACAAATGTTTTGTATGAAAAAGTGGCGAGTTAGTGATTAGGGTGCAGACATCTAGAAATCAGAGGTGGTGATGTCTGCATCATCCTGGTGATGATGTATCATCACATCTACTCCGCTTTGCACTCTGTAGATTCAGCTCTTAGAGATTATAACATGAACATTTCCATGTCTAACGCATGCCTTACTCATGGGTTTTTTGTCTGTTTAGTACTTCCTTTTAATAAGCCTGGTGATTTTTTTTGAAGAATCGGATTCAGATGCCAGAAGAATTCTTTATTTGTTTTTATGGCATAACATTACTGCGTGTTTAATTTACTTCCTCCAGAAACCATCACTCGATCACTGTCTTTGATCAGAAGTGAATATGTTTTTCTCAGCCTAAGCTCCAATGATAAGATGCCAAGAAATACTTCCACACACTCACAGTCTGGGAAGTGAGAGAGGCAGTCCTGTAAGATACTTCTATAAAAATCAGTTCCTGCTGCAAATAACAGCACTACTGGTGTTGCCAGGGCTTGCACAGGGCTTGGACTTACTGCAAGGGCCAACGCTATTTTGTTCAGTTCTTCCCATGAAAGAACTCTTTGGTCTTGTGCATTGCTGGAGCATTGGGCCACCACAGCCAAAGGAACACACACTTTCCCTACCCATATTCTGCCCATATGATGCACCCCAGCACCTGAAACATCTCCAGGTCTGATCCCAGAGCTCCAAACCCGCTGTAAGCAGAGATGGTACAGGTCAGGACTCCACACTGCACATGGCAAAGTCTGCACATCATTTTTCTATGGCGAATTGGCTGACAGGGAATGGAGAACCTGATGCCACCCAATGGTGCTTTCATTACAACCACCTGCTATTGCCAGCTATCAAGCCCTATAGCACCCTTCCCACCCTCCTTTTTTTTTTTTTTTTTAAATTTAGCAAGTTCACCCTAAAATTACTAAATTTTCTTTCTTTCTACTACAATGGAGATGGTGTTCCAAAATCCTGCTTTGACGTTTTGAAGCTGATTTTAATTTCAGCCTAAATATATTCTTGGGCATTTTATTTTGTACCTGTACTGTTCTTTACTTTGAATAGCCTTCCCTTTCCCTGTTTTTATCCATTGATAGTATATTCTCTTATTTCATTTGTTCACACCAAGATATTTCCAGTAAGACAGCCGCCTTCATCTTCTTAATTGTTCTAGCAGCACTTCTTCGTACCTGCTTGAGTTTGAATCTACCTTTCCTGACCATGTTTGACCATGCTTTATCACTACATGTTATGAAGATATTAATGCATTCCTTTCTCTGCATTGTAGGATCCTGTGCCGTCTTCCATTAAAGTCTGATATATATCATGTAACTGATACATCTACTTCTTTCTTCTCCTCATGCTTACAGAAATTTCTTTTGGCCCCTAAGATCATCACCGCATTATTCACTATGAAATTCCATCCTGTTTCTATTACTGCAATCCTCAAGGTCAGGAAGGTCTTCCTGCACGATACTCCAGTCCTCTTCTGTATCAGTAGTACCTTCCAGTTTTGTGTTGTCAGCAGATCATTAGCTCATTTACCTCCTAATTTCTGTGCCAAGGTCATTAATGAGAAGGTTAAATAAGATTGTTCCCAGACTGAATCTAGGAAACTCAATTAATAATTCCCCTTTCTCCTGATGGAAGATTCCTCTTCAGTGAGTTTCTTATATGTTTTACAGTTCATATGTTAGTCTTGATTTTCATCTTAATTAATGTTATACAAAATACATCCAGCAAGTTCAGCAACATTAGGTCTAGTGTCCATCTCTGTAAAGAATACGCAATCATTTTATCAAATATATCAAACAAGTCTAGAATAATTTATCAATGATAAATGGGTATTGGTATTTTTATCACACTTCCATATCCCTCTTTATCTTTTATTACATTTCCCTTCCAAATGTGTCATAAAATCCTGATCACTATTCAGCTCAGACATACATGCTTTGGCAGCTGCCTAGTTCACTCATTTCCTTTTTAAAATATATCTAAAAAATAATGTTAAGGGATTGGTATCTCAATTTTTTTTTGTTAATAATTTATGCCTCATATATTTGGTATGTCATTCAAAATAAAAATGCTGAGAATCAGAACTTATTAAGTGATTTTCTAATATTCTATTAGTAATTATAAAATAGTGTCTCAGAAATGTATGAAAGAGGGGAAATAGGAAAACAATGAAACAGCTATAAACTTTATTGTGGGTGGCATTCACAAGTTCTATAAGCATCATTTAGCCAACTTTCAACTATGGGGCGTGCTGTAACTTTACCATAGAGCCCCACATGATAGTCTTGTTGCCCAATATGAATTAATTGCTGGTAGCACTTCAGACTAAGCTGTGACATTGCACATCCTCAAAATAAATTTCAGTGTCGATGTGTTTCAGATTCAGAACCTGGTGTGAACTGCAGGTGACCCGAAGAGGAGGGAGGCAGAAGAACTGCCAGAATCCTAGGTGGGGACTTGAGCTGAAAATGTGGAGATTTAATGAAGAGCCTTATTGAACCTTACTTGCTCTAGGTACTTGCTTTAGCTCATCATAAAGATTATGCTCGTCACACACAATCACATCTCCAGCAGCCAAAACATCTTATGATTCATGTGGAAGAGCTCCCTGTGCCTTCGGGCACTGGTTCAGAAGCGTTGCGGAGGGAAGAGTATCACCAAATGAATCACCAACATGACGCTTTTTGCCGTCCTTTCCCATAAGCTCGTCCCACAGGTACCAACTTGGTGTTACTCAATTCTGTTGTGCTTGTGGGATTTGATACAGTATTGTACCTCTACAGCACACTGGGGTGTTTTGCGGAGCAGAAATTAATGTACGTTCTGACATAAAGCAGTCATGATTAAGTGGAAGTCTTAGCTGTGGGTGGCTCAGAGCTGATTTTGTGACTCTGTGACTGGGAGACGGGATTACATGAAGTCCAGAGCTAAAAAAGGTCAGCCCATACTGGAGGGGGAATCCATTGCCAGGATACACTTCTGGAACTCTTCTGTCTTCGGTGCTACAGCTGGGTGATTATACGAAGGTGTAAAGTAAGAAATACAGCAAAGAAACTCTTTTTCTATGAGATGTGAAAGGCAAAATTTAACCTAAAACTTTAATTTGGTGCATTTGCAACTGGGCTTTACGCCGGTGCCTACCTTTGTCCTAAAGCACTGATCATCTGGGTGGGGAGATTTCAAAATGCGAATTCCAAGAATAGCATTGCCTTAAATGGTGGGAAATGAGCTGCATTGCAGGTTTGGTAAATCTGAAGGTTTTGTTCAGCCACTTAGTCATAGCTGCCCCCTCAAGTGAGAAATAACAAAAGGAATTTTTCTGAGAAGGTGGTACTAGAGCAAAATATAATGATCTGAAACTGTATGGGTCCTTTGTGTTTTCTAAAAGAAGCAGAGGTAAAAGATTTCCCATTGTAGAGTATTATCAAAGGACTAGAGCCAATAAATTGTACATAACGATCCTGACTTCATGTAATCAGCAAAGCTCCATTGACTTTAATGGGAAAAACATTGATTTGCACTAGCAGAAGAGCTGAGAGGAAGGAGGTGCATTCTTGACTATCTTGCTCATGTGGGTAATCTCCCTGAAATAATTCTCAAAAATAAAGATTATTAAGGGTCTTTGTTTCTTTTGTAGCTCCATTCTGCAGGGCCTTACACGCCCAGTGCCAAAGCTGTCTTTAACAGCCCTAGTGCACTAAGTGCACTCCAGAGGAGGGTCTGAACTGATTCCTTTTTTTTCCTGGCCTGAACAAGGGTGCCTCAGCAGTCCTGAGGCACAGCTCCCTGCTCTGCTCCTGGGATGTATTGCTCTGTGAGCTTGTACAGTGTCTTCCACAGGGCCAGGGAGCTAACAGGGAGGCCTGGGAACTCAGCAGCAATGAAGAGGACGCCGAACCCCCAGCCTTTTGCACGGAGTCAAACACTGCCCTGACAGAAGAATTTTTGGTGCTTGTGTTATTCCATGTATCAGCAGGATTTGGCCATATATATCACAGCTGCTGTGATAATTGTGGAGGGATCTGAACACAGCAGTTACGATAACACAGCTGACCTTCCCAAACCCAAAGTAATGTTCTGGATCTGGCTTTCTACCTTGGGATGGAGAGAGCTTTAACCCAGTGGGAGGACTGAAAGTGTTTGCTAGGCTGGTTCCCATTGCTCAGCTGCCATTTGCAGAGCCACCCATGTAGCCCGGCATTCCCTTTGGCCACATATAAAATTCTCAGTGAGGTGAGTTCACCTGCTCACCATCAGATCCACCCACTCAGATGCAAAAATCTGTAAGTCAAAAGGCATGAGTGGGGAAAAAGAAAAAACAAAGTCAAAGCACCAATACTTTCCTTTCTCCCCTCCACCATACACTGACCAGCTGGGACAAAAAGGACCCGTAACAGTGCTCAGTTCTTCTCTGAAGACCTGATCCTGGACCTGCTCACAAACATTACAAACAGATCTCTTTCTGACCACATGCAGTACAGATCAGTGTCTCAAATACTGAACGCTCTAGTTCCCCACATTGCAACACAGGGCTTGTTTGCTCTCAAATACAGAATTACAGTTCTAATTTCTGCCTGCAAAGATATAACCTCCCATAGTATCATATTATCTTTGCATTGACTGCGGGACTATTGCAACTCAATAAAGTGCTAATGGAGATCCTAATGCTATTCCATTATACCCTGGCCTGGTCAACATCATAAAGTGCTGGCTAGAGGCTGATGGACAAGTGCTTTTGTTATCTGTAGGCAGGCGTGCTTCGCGCAGACCGCCGTGGTGACGCGAGCTCTCCCAGCCGAATCTGCGCTGACACAGGCTCAGTGCATTTGCCCCATGGCACGTCCTGTCCCTCAGTGAAAAACACTGCACTACTCTCAAACACCACAGCAGGAGTCACGCGAATTTATCCCCGTGCGCCCACTGTGTGCTCACAGCAGGGGGCTTTCTTGTAGTGCACCCGTGGGCTCATCTTCGCTGAAGTGCGGTTTGAAATAATCCATTAGTAATGCCCCAAGAGGTTTCCTGATTGGCTTAAGCCAATCTAAATCTGCATTGCTGCTGGAAAGTGGGGCTACCCTTTATATTCTGCCTATGCTCCCATGATGCGGGCTGAAGTGATCCGGATGAAAAATGATCCTGCAAGAAACACGGGTAAATTGGGCTGGGATGGCAGAAGGAGCAGGGGCACAGGGGCAGGCGTGACTTCCCCTCCCACAGCAGCATGGCCTTTGATGGGCTTAATCCAAACTGCGCTTTACGGCTGTTTCACGTTCAGCATCTCCAGACCCAGAGAGACGGTGCGATGAACCAGGCAGAGCTGGCCTGTCCGGAAGCATGGGCTGCAGCTCGAGTGCTGGCAGTCACACTGTGGGAAGCAGTTATTCAGCGCAGCTATCACGATGGCCCTGCGCATCCTGGCTGTTTTGCAGCGTGAGCACCTTCAGTCAAGGCAAACTGTCTCAGGAGATGTTAACTCAAAAGCAGGCAGCTGGAAGTAAAACTTGAGTGAAGCCTAACAGCGCACGCTCTGTGCGCCTGCAGCTTAGCCCATGCCTCTTTTTGGAGCTGGCAATACAACGCAATTTAAAATTAACGAGCTTCTGCATCTCTGTAGCTCTCTCAGGAAAAGAGAACCTAGAGCATGATATGTTTGGCCAGCCAATGTCTGTGTGGCCCGATTTGTTTTTCCTTTCAGACTACCCCTCAAGTCAGTCCTAAGGCCTCTGTCTCTGAAGATACTATACAGAAAGGAACACATTTGGATGCAGCATGGAATTTTTATTCTATTTTTTGAGGGGACAAGCAGGCATTTGAGGCGGTGAATAAAACACAGACTGTCTCTTAGGGTGGCTGCTCACACGCAGCTGTGCTGTAATTTGAGTGTCACAACAGATTCACCTGGAGAGGGAAGCAGCTTTGGTTTTGAGTCAGACATCATCAGGTTTGAAGAGCTGCCCCTGGCCATTAAATAATGCATCAGCTGATCGTTGTTTTAATGCTGGCTGATGGCAACTATCAAACTCAGCCTTTTCTCTGACAAGTATATATCAGAAATAACATATTTTGGGTTTTTTCTTGGCTTATCTTGGATCATTTTGAATGAGACTCCTTTGGTCAGAAAGTCTTCGGGACACTGGTCAGGTAAGGCTCACTTGGTATGTGTAGGAAGACAAAGGACACCGGGTTATTGTTTGGCGAGCCTGTGAAGGTTGCCTCAAGCAGAGCGGGTTAGCGGTCATCATGCTCTCTTAGTTCTCTCACGCTGCAAGTGATGCCCTCATGCTACTGGCATTCATAGGATGTGCCAGGAGACATCTCAGGCTTTTAGGGGAGAACTCAGAAGAGTGTGTGTGTCTGTCTGCCAGACCTGGAAGAGGGCAACAATGAAATTCAAGTGAGCAAGAAGACAGTGAGGAGCACTGAAGATTGAATCTAAGATTAAGAGTAAGAAGAGAGAGAAAACTGGAACGAGCTGGGACTGATTACAGAGAGGACACGAAGGCTTGGGAGCAAGGGGAAGAGGTGCCATGAGCTGGAGAGGACAGAAAGCTGGCCTCAGGCAAGACCAAAGGAAAACGGAGCAGGGAACAGAGTGGCCTAACAAAGAGAAAGGAAGAGACAGGCTGAACAGAGAATGTGGGACTAGGAAGAAAAAAATGCTAAATATTAAAAGAGAGGAAAATAATTGAAAAGCAAACAAAAAAGTATTAGGAGAAAAGGAAAAAAGCTAACAGGGAGCAAAAGGGAAAGAATAATGGCTAGTAGTCCCCAACAATAGGTATCTACTGAATTGGGCAGAAAGTGTCATTCAGTCTGTTCTGGCAAAATAAGCAGCATTGTGCAGCCCTTCCTGATACCCGTTATTGTGCCAGCGACAAGACATGACAAGAGCTGCTTTGTCTGCCCTGCCTGGTGCTGCCCTGCTGGGGCAGAGCTGGCCTTTGGGGAATGACGTGTATGAGATCAGTGTTAGCAAATCTGCTTTTCATCCTTCTCAGTCACACTTTCATCAACAAGGCCTTATTTATACCGAGTTGTGGGGTTTTTTTCTGAATCTATTTTACTATTCCCTAGCCCTGACAAGAATCATCAGTGCTAGACCTGATGAAAGCACTACTGTAAAAGCCTTCTGGTATTTCTACCTCATACTCGTCAACATTTGATGTGAAAAGATTAATAAAACTGCTTTGGAGAAGTCTCCCATAGTGTTCCTACCATTGCAAAGACTCTACTGTGAGGCTGATATTCCAAAGTGCTCCCATTGCCCTCCACAACCCAGGGCTTAAACCAGGCAGCTCTAAAATTAAAAACCTGAGAAGCAATGTGGGAAAAGAATCTCCCTGGTTTCAGCTGTGATGTCAGCAAAAAAGGTTTTTCTGTTTCTGTTATAATAATAAATTCTGTTACAATAATTTTAAGAATTTTGTGCCAGTACTCAGTGCGAGTAAAACCCTTAGACTGGAGCAAAGGTGAGGCCAGAAATTCTGGCTTTCTCTTAAAGAAAGACACACTAAGAATTGGGAAGAGTGATAAAAAAAGGTTTATCTCGGAATATATCTCTGAAGTGCTCCATGTTTCAGCCAGTTTATAAAGGAGAAGGGACTGGAGTTTAGGAAAAGAGATGAGTTCAATGGCTTTAAATTCAGAGTAGGCGGATGAAATGCTGATCAGTCTGTGATTTTATTTATAAACACCTCTATGCATCCCTGTGTACCAGGGAAGGAGAGAGCCTCTTTACAGGCTCTTTCCTAGACAATCCTATAGGAGCTACAGGAGATGGAGCCTCCTTGTACACCCATTTGCAATAAAGTATTTGCATTGAGCAATTATTGTCTACAATCTGTTACAGAAATACGATGATTAGGTTAATAACAGTATGCAATCCAAAGAAGAAAAAAACCTTCAAAAGGTTCAGAGCTCAGAATAAGTGATTTTTACCTCTGCTTACTGGATAATATATTCTTCCCCTTACAGATGCTTGGCATTAATTCATGGCATTGGTGAAAAAAAAGCCTTTAGATAGTTCAACTTTCTGCATTGGTGTAGCTGTATAGATGCATTAAGTCATTCATGGCAGACAAAGACAGAATGTGTCTATAACGCCACATAAATGAATTTAAAAAGGCAAAAAAAATATAATCTGATTCTTTCCTAGGGAAGGAGCGTGCTGAATTGCATTACAATGTATATGCACACATATAGTCAGCATCTGGCACAAGGAGGCCAGGACTTTTAAAACTGCAGAGTGAGCCTTTTCAGGGTCCCTGCAGCCTGAATAGAAACCCACACATCCTTATTATTTGCATATGGCCCCATTATGCTTTGGAATTCACAGAAGTCTATTCCACACTGAGAAATGCATATATTTTTTTTCTGATGGAAATTTTTGTTCTTCAGAGTGGCTAGAAGTTACTAGGCACATACTGTACTAAGCTAGATTTCGCTTTCTTCTCTAGAATATTATACATTTTCCCCCCTCTCTGTTCTTTTAAACCTGCAGCTCACATTCTCTTTGTCTTTCTAAAGGAATATGACCAGTTTCATTGCCATTTTTTGCTGTAAAGTGATCTATCTCCGTAAGCGGTAAAAAGCCTCTATTGCTAAACTGAGCTTTTTGGACTGGTTTTAAAATAAGATTTTGGAGTCTTTTTCTCCTTCAGCCTTAATCTTCTGAAAGCACTACACTTATAAGCTCTAGTTTTCCACAGAAATAAAAAGTAAATATTGATTAATCTTTTTAAAATGTAATTTTCTGCTCTACCACAAAAGAGTCTTGCAATACAGCTTTAATGATATGGTTCCTTAATACAGTTTCAGTTAGCAGCAGCAGAGAAAATTTAAATGAAGTACGTAAGGGAATAAAATATTTTCATCTCAAAGATGAAACGACAGCAGGAATCAATCTGGCACTGAGACCCAAGAAAGCTGGTCCTGATGACCACCGTTTGTCTGCAAGATGTTGCATTTCAACTCCACGTGAACAACAGATGACGTTGTTTCGAGGAAACTGAGAGTAATTAGGTTTGGAGAGGGAAGTCCAGAGACTTCTCAAAAGAGAAAAGCGCATGAAGAACAGTTCCTCATACTTCATTTAAATACATACCAGCTAATGAAACATCAGAACTGCAGCACCTGCACACATCAAACCCTTGCATTTATTGAATCGCTCCATGATTAGTACTCTACGACATGATGCCAAGGAGTGGAAAGCCTTTAGATCTCTGCAGTGATTCCCTGATAAAAGCCAAATACTTCTTAAATTGTGTGGCTTCTAGGTTTCCAGGGATATAACACTCAAACACAAAGGAAACGTTATCGGTTGGGTAAACCTCCGCCAAAAAGCGTCCCTAAAGATATGTATATGGCACCATCTACTGACAGGAGGAGTCTTTGCAGGGGAATGTGGTTGTTTTTTTTAAAACGTAAAGGCCTGTGTGTTGCAATAGTGCGCCCTAATTGGTGCAGAATCGGTCTCTCTTTCTACTTATTGCTCTGTAATTTCAAATACCGATGAACCTTGCCTCAAGAGTTTAGCAGCTGAAAATGAGACAAAATTAAACACAGAAAGACAAGAAAAAATGAAGAAAATGGGGAGGAAAAATGAGACGAAAAATTAGACAAAAAATAAGTAGCTGAGTGAGTCGGGGCGTGTCCTGGAGCAAAAGAGAGATATTGTTGGTAAAGGGAATAATTTCTCAAGATGTAATTTGAGAACCCCACGGCTTTCCTTTCTTCTGGCTTCAAACTCCTGCACCCTCCCCTGGGCCATCCATACAGCTTAATCAGCGTCAACTCAACTCATCCGTCAAAACAGTTTTCCTTTCCTTCCTCCCGTGTAATTCCTCTGCTGGTGAGACAGGCTGACTGGAGTCAGGGCCCGCTGGAGACCAGAGCTGGTGTGAAGTCGACAGCCAGGTGTTTGGAGAAGGAGGGGAGGAATGTGGTGTTACCAAAGGGCTGTCAGATTGCTGCCGGTACAACCTGCAATTTCATTCTCACTGGGTTATATTTAGTTCATTGACCTGGTTTATTATTGTTGTGTAGACATAGAGGAGAGCGCGCAAACAGCCAAGATGGAAACTCCTTAGGTGGGGTCAGCTCAAAGGAGAGTGAATGTGATCCTGCAGCCTCCCAGCAGGCTTATCAAACCGACCCTTGAGAGAGGAGCACCGAGAAGAGACAGTGCTCTTCTCCCACCTACTACCTCGGATGTCCCCACGGCATGTATGGTCTGTCTCTCCGCCACTGAAGCAGAAGCAGTGTGCAGCCAGCCTCACTCTGCCAGTGGCGAGGAGCACGGGGACAAAAGTAGGGCAAGACGTGGAGCTGGGATGAGTCGATCAGGGCAGGACAAAAGATTAGCATCATGGATAGTATCGCTGCTTAGCAGTTTTGGTGTCATTTGGTACAGAGCACCTTTACAGCCACAGTACCGCTGTTGTTTTGGAGTATGTCCCTCACGAGCCTCTGTGCCATCCAAAACATGAGTGAACTGCCCCAGGGCCACAATGGAAAGCCACAGAACCTTATTTTTTGTAGATGCACCCGAGATGGTCTTCCTGCTGGATTCATGCCAGTCAGCTGGACTAATTAGCTGTCCCCTGGAAAAGGGAATCGTCTCTTTATTACTTGTGAAGCCTTTTCTCAACTTTTTTGACTTGTGTTCTTTGGTCCTACAAAAACATATTAACAATAAACACTAAACATTTTTTTTAAAAAAAAGTAATTCTGTCAATGACTTTAGTTTTTCCAGAAAAACAGATGTTCGCTAAGAGGAGTGGCAGGGTACTGAGCCCGGACTGTGCACAGAACAGGATGCAAACGCATGCAGGTGAGCCCCCCAAAACCAGTTTTCTGTGTGACTTTGTCTTTAGCCCTCCCGCGCGACAAGGCTGGTGTTTAAACAGAGCTCACATACTCTTTCTCGGCACCTTGTAGAGTATTTTTACTTCTCTTGACTTGAGTAATAAGTCAATACTTTGAATGATGTTGCACGTATCTGTATCAAGACAGACGGCATACATGAAAATTGTTTAAAGAACAGCTTTTTAAGTTATTTACAAAATGCATATTCAAAGGCTTCTTTCCGCAGCCGTACCAAGAACAATTCCCAAGAGACAATTTCCATTTCTGAATTACAAAGCACACTTTTAAGCAGTACAGGGCTCAGAAAGCTTTCTCTTATCTTGAGGCTGCACGAGTACCATTTCTCAAGTTGTACTTTCCCGATCAGCTCAGTCCCATCTAAATCCATGGTGCTGCTGTGGCAAGCAGTGGTCCTGTCCCACTACTGCTTTTAACTATGGGCTAGGCTGGATTATGGAACTGACTCCAATGGAAACTAATCATGTGCTGCAGGATTAATTTGCAGCTGGATCAATGCCCTCATCTGTCTGACTGTAGCCCATGGGAGTGCTAGTGGTGTCCACACCTGCTGCCATCCCTCAGCAACGGCACGTGCTTACATCAGTTTATGCTGATCATAAAACCCCACCCTGAGGCTCTTTCTTGGCTGTTCCAGCTCTGATTCACAGAAAAATGCAGTCTCAGGCATGGACTCCCCACCCTCCACGCTTATATTCAGTTTAGTCTGCAGATCCCACTGTCATTACACAAAGGGGCATTTAACAACTCCATTTCTTAGTCTGAATCAAAGGCTATCACCAATCTTAGTGGTGTAACTGCCCATAAATCAAAGGCACATTATGAACCACTTAATTTCTGGCACTGTATGATCCCATGGCCTGTTTTGCACACGTTTGTAAAGACGCCTGTGGAGAAGGGCTGGTGCTGGGAAGCCGACCTCTCTCAGACACCATGGGAAGAGCAGGCCGGCACCGAGGCGGCTGGCTGTGAATCGAGGTCAGGGATGGCAGTACCGTTTCCCCCCGCCGCACAGGGTGGTTTGCACAGAGGTTTTGCACACATGCTCTGGGCACGCTATGCATTTCGTTTCCGTTTGCAAGCCGCTCTCTCTTCTGCAAACCGCGCACGGCAAACATTCACTGCCGACGCGGGGCTGCATTTTGAACACGGGGGTCCCCCCGCTCGCCGGACCCCTCGCTAGGCCCCGCGAGCTCTGCTGCCCGGCCCACGCCCACGGACCAAAGGGGAAAACGGCGGCGTCCGGCGGGGGGCGGCTCCGCTCCGCTCCTCACCCCGCACCGCGGCCAGGCCCCGCCGCCGCTGCCGCCCGCCCTGACGGGCCTCGCGCCCTCCCCTCAGCAGCCGCCNNNTCGGGGTCTGCTGGTGTGGCAATAGCACTGCCTCCCTCTGAAACCAGCCTCTGTGTGCCCCTGTGTTTTGCCTTGAATTTTTCATTATTCCGTCACCCAAGTTTTGGAAGGGCAGTTCTTCAACGCTTTTGCTGGAACAGCTTGAGAGGGGGCTGTGGATGCTGCTAGAGATTCCTCTGCTCTCCCTCGGTGTCCTTCCCTGCTCTGGTAGGTGCCTCCCGCCCCCCCGCAGGCGCTTGGGGTGTGCTGTGCTCGCTCTTGGCCAGGTTGACAAGCCTTTGTAGAACACCAGGTTCCATCTTTAATCCCGAGCCAGGCCCTGGGTGGAATAGTCCTGCCCTCTCTCCTCTCTTCGGGCCCCAGAGGTTCTCCCAGAGATGACAATGGGACGCTGACATTGCAGGCGCACGCTGCATAATAAACTCTGTATTAAACAGAAGTTCTGTTGTTGGGACAGGATGCCATGATTATGTTTCTTACTGAGAAAACCTTTTTCTCTGCCCTGTTGTTTCTGGCCTTTGTTTCTCTTCTCACTGCTGCATCCATCTTTTTTAACTTGCCTGCCTCACTTAAGCAACAAATCAGATAATCTACTATAACTCTTTCAGACTGATTACCCTTTATTGGTTCGTATCTTGAGAAAGACTGATTGAGCAAGGTAGGAGAGCAGCTTCTGGATTGCTTAGGTTGCCTTGGCTGTTGCTGGCTACTAAAGTGGCTACACCCAGTATATTACTAAAAATACAAAATCTGAAAAACACCAGGTTGGTATACTCTTCTAACATGCATGCCATTCTCAAATATAATGTTAAGTACTAAGTGATTTTTGACTGTATGCATGTGGTAGGAATCGATTGCATTTTATGCTCCAGCTTATGACCAGAAATTAAAAATGGAATTCTAGTATTGTATTAGGCCAGTCCTGGCCTAATACACTGTAGAGCTTTTGCCTTTAATGATACAGCTACTTTAGTAATAATACTGGATAAAAAAGAGAGAAGGTGGAAATTGTCATCCTTTGAGTGTCTTCAGAACAAGGACTGAAGCAGTTGTTGATTACGGAGTTATATTTTACATAGGTTGCCCCGGGTATTTAGGAACAGACATTGAAGCGCGCAGTTAAGTTGTCTTTATCTGAAGATGCAGGTAAAACATAACAATGCAGATCTGATCCTGCGTGAAACATTTATTTGGTTATTAGTTTTCTCTCTAAGGCTACAGGTAGTCAGAGTTCATAAGGTAATTTGAAAGCCTTAAGAAATCCCTTAGCAGTCTGGTTTGTGCTGTTGGACAACTTGCATCATCTCAGTTGGCCAAGTGCAGTCTTTTTTTTTTTTTTTTCCTTCCTTCCCCCATCTTCTTCCAGAACTGAGGAATTAAACCAGAACAGTGTACTTCTCCTTTCCTTAATTTTTTCAGGTTTCTTATTTTCAGTCACTCTGGGGTTTTAATTTTTTCACTGCTATGTAAATAGCTGAGGTTAAAACACAGGTTGTTATCTAATCTACATGATTTTGATTGTGATACAGAAAATCTAATCAAAAGCAATACTGTCAGTCTGTTCATGAATGGATTTGCTGTGCTTTAATCATCAAAACCATAACTTTTTTGTCTTTGTAGCAGTAGTAAAAATAAACGTCTTTTCGTAAAGTGTTTCCCTGTCTCTGATTTGCACCTTCCTCTGTTTGCGATTAAAAAACGAGTAGGTCAAGTCTTTATTTGAAAGCATGGATGACAACTTCTGGTTAGAGTGATTGAGCTTTTAGTTTTGAAAATCTTTCCTCTCTAGAATTCAGGTATTGCTATGACAACTGTAATTTTAACTCTTGTTGGTCAGCTACAGTTGTGTTAAGTTTAACATGGGGATGATGGCATGAAAAGAGAGCTGGAAATTATGCTGATGCTACATAAAACAGTAATTCTCAAACAATTGTGTTATACCATATGGAGCCTTTTCCGGAGAGTTGTAAAACAGAGCACTGAGAATCATCTTTGAGGAAGTAGCAGTGGGTGGTCTGGAGAAGGAACTTACTATAAGCGGTCTGCGTAAAATGAACTTGCGGGAATTGCTTTTCTAAATCTCACTTAGGAAGATACTATTGAGTTCGCTTGGAGTATCTCAGTTCCTGCTGGGCTTTCTTGTGATCTCTAACATAAACAATACGTTCTTTGAAAGGTGGTATACTAGTACTGTTTTGTGTATTTTATATCTGTATAAACTTTAGCCGACTTGGCTAATGCTCTTGTCTACTCATTTCGGGGAAATGAGCTATCCCTTAGAACAGGTCTGCTTGAAACTTAATGCCCTGATGATACTTAGTAATCTTTTGTTGTAAAAGTATTGTTTGTTTCCCTTGGTCTGTGTATTTATCTACCTGTAAAGAACCCGCTAAAGGCAGGGTCCTTTTTCTCTAACATTTTGGAAAGAGCTTAAAGTATAGAAGTCATTGTTGATTAGGGATGACACTACCTAGGAATGTAAGGTTGGTAGTTTTTCCCTTGTCTCTACCAGCTTCCTCCCATTATCATTTGAAGTCTAATTGATCCTTAAGCAAGGGCTTAGGTGCTAAATCCTCTTCTTGCATTGTGTTCTTGTTTAGTACTGTAACATTGCTTAGCCCTGGTTTTGGCTTCTGGTATTTTCTAGACCCTTTGAATAAAACAGAGGATTTCTTTGTAGAGCATAGGAAACTGTAAAGCAGCTAAATTAAGTTAGCTTTTGTTTTGCAAGTTGTTCAGCTTTGGTGTACAGCATTTATCTAAGCATGAAGTTATTGTGCTGTGTTGTATTAGATTGCAGGGAATGCGGGCAAGATACAAAGGGACTATATCCCATCTCCATCTTTTTCCAGAATTTAAGTTACTTTCATTTCTGTTTTCATACAAATAAGATTTTTTTTTACCCATATCAAGTTTTGTAGCATTTTAATTTTTTCATTTTCTACTCCTTTTGTGACTAGAAAACCATCCGTTAGAGGTGATTTTCTTTTGGAAGTAGTGATGAAGAGATAGCTTAAGTTGCATGATGATATTGTTTGTGAATTTAATTCCCAGGAACGCAACGTGAACCACTGTGTCACATGAATACATTTAAAGTCCTTCAACTTTCTGATTGTCTTTGACACCTTTCATAAATGCTTCATTACCATTGCAGATTAAAATGTTCCCTGTTGGCAGTCAGGTTACACAGCATAATTTAACATATGATTAAACTCTTCAAAACCGTTACAAACTTAGCTCAATATAAATCAAACAAATAGTCCTTTACAGTTAGTTGTATGTCATGAATGAAGTTATCATGTTTAGGTAGTTCTTAGTTTTCTCAGCACAGGTAAGCGTTTTGTCTCTAAAGCTGTGAATAGCGCATATGGCCGGGGCGTGCTGCACTGGAGACTGCATACACACTAGTGACAAACTTGAACAGCTGTTATACTGAATCCTAGAATTTTGTATTGTACCACTTTTTTTTAAAAAAAAAGGAGAAGGGAAAAAGGTATTTTAGTAGAAATTTGCATGACCCATGAAAGACTACAAAAATACTATTTGGATAATCCATACAATTTGCTGAGATTACTCTGTTAATGTGTTCTGGGGGACCAGAGAAAAACAAACAGGACCCCAGACAGCGTAACCACTGAGAACTTTTTTACAAGCTGAAAAATGTGGTGTCATGACATAAGGCAGACATTGGTATGTCAGATTGTATTTTTGTTTCCCAAATTAGACGTTAAGCACATTAGAAACTCAGTAGGAGCTAGGAGATTCTGCCTCTGAGAAGTGCTCTGCAATGGATCCTTGCATGATAATGTGCCTTTGTGTGAGTCAGTGACCCCCTAAACCTTGGGAAAACAAAACAAAAAGCGATGCCTGAATCACGTGTGTGAATATGTTACTGTGCAGTGGTTTTAATGATTTCCAACTTTGCTGTAAGGAAAAGCTATTACTATTTGTGTAATAGCTATTGAACTGTTATATTTTGCTAGCCTAGCAGAATATGTTAGACTCTGTGATTTTGGTTTACTTTAATATGCTAATTCTAAGATATATTAGTCTGGTTCCTGCTGCATAAGCAGCAAAGTTGTCTATACATTGAGGTTAACAAGAAAACCAGAGTGAGAGCTGACCACTGTGATTCTTAAGATAAGGATTAAGATAACTGGTGGAAAACAAGATGTGGCAGTTGATGCTTCTCTCCTACTGCTGCTCCAGTGCCTTGCAGCGTTCCCTTCAAAATCAGCTCATGTGTAACCTTTGTACTGTGTGTTGCCGGTACTTTAAAGCATTTTTTTATACTTGAGTAGGGACTTCAAAATGTAGTCATGAAAAATTTTGCAGGAAAAAAAAATATCTTCATTTATATACTGTAGAATGTGATATTTCTAGAAAAAAATGCAGGTTCAAAGAAAACAGCGTCTCAGTAATAAGTAAGCCTCATGAGCATGACATTGAAATATTTTTTGACAGTGTGATTGCAGAAGTTTTCAGAGTTAGCTTTAGTACTCGTGAAAATACTCTGAATGTCTGTTAATCGTGATGATGAGATTACTAGCAAGTTAACAATACACAGAAATTATAATAGTGCA
>VXBO01013706.1:9356-43738 GCA_013400135.1 Rhinoptilus africanus
TTTTTTCAAATACACCGGTCTTCCAATTGTACAATGTATTCCTCTCCCTGCCCGCCCCCACCCCCCCCGCCCCCTTTTTTTTTTCCTAATACCACTGGTTATTCTAAATGTGCTGTATCTTTACAGCCATAGTGGGAAATCAGGTAGACTATACCTTTGCTATGGTCTTGCGAACAGAATATTTACCTGATTTTGTAAAGTGTCTGGAGAAGAGAAGCAGTAAGTGTGCAGCGTGGAAACTGAAATAAACCTTCAGAAAAGAAAAGGTAATGCATTGGGACATGAAAAATATCTCAGGTGCATACCATCTGTCAGCTATGGGTGTAGATCACTGCAGGCTGATGTGAACTAGCTGGCCTAGGGGTAAGAGAAAAGGTTCTGCTGTCGTACTCTTAAAAATTTAAGAAGTATGTTAAGTCAAGCAATGAATGTTTTTTTTAATAGCCACCAAACCAGAACTATTTCCTTAGTTTACTCACCCCTAACAAAAGAAAACCCCAATTGCATTGAAATTAGAGAGGAGGTAAGATTTCACTCAGTATCCCCACCAATCTGCAAGTTCAAAGGACGAGGAAGTTTGAGATCCCCTGGGTTTTCAGTCTTTGAACACGAAAACATAAAAAAGTGAGCACCAGACTTGCCGCTTGCTTCCCAGACAGTCTGTGACCCCAGCAGTCTTCTGGCAACTTCACCCACTCACCCTGACCTCAGTTTCTTTCATGTCTGCTGTATGGAGCAGAGGAGACACTTTTCCTACCGGGAAAAATCTTGCACGGCAGTGCCAGCTTGTTCAAGTCCACCCAGTGAAAGAAGCTCCAAGGGAAAAACTGAGACACATGAACCCACTTGCTGTGGCTGCTCTGCATCCCCCTTCCCATCCCACTTCCTCTACAAGTATGAGGTCCCAAAAGTTATGAAAGTATTGAATCCTGGTGCTTTTTATTTTTAAACAGGGGAAAAGGAGGTATGGGGGGAAGGGGAATTTTGGCAGTCGGCAAAGCACCACGCCATGCTCTGATGGGAAGGACTCATCCAGCAAGCAAGGACAATAGCTCACTTGTGCCGGGCCGTACCACATCACTGTCACACAGGAAGGGTATCTGAAGGTCACAAGGAGCAGACTACTGCCCAACTATATTTTCACAGGAGGAGATGTAAACCTGATGGATTGAAGGAACATTACACACAGGACCTTGCTGGGAGGCTGGTCATATACAATAACAAATTTGCAGCTAAAGAGCCAGGGGTTTAATGAGCTTCCCTTATTTAAAAAAAAAAACAAAAACAAACCCTTCCCCTCACACAAATTTGTTTTTTTTCTTTCTGACTCAGTGCTGGAATACTACAGCACCTCAGTTATAATCCTAATTGAGCTTCACAACTAGCATGACGAATAATTATTGTGTTGGACCATTATGAAACCCAATTAATTGGATTTTGAAGAGGGGAAAAAAAATCACCCAAACAGTTGCTGTTACAGCCTACAGAATAATCTGAATTCATGCTGAATGACTATTTTATAGACTTCTGGAACAGAACTGACACCTTTGTGAAGTTTTTTCTCTCTCCCACAGTCCTGCATTCGCAGTCGTGACATTTGCAATTACACAGCCTTGTGGGTAGAACGACTCTCTCTGTTTTCTTCAGAATGACCTGCAGAAGTCATAAGGAGAGAAATAAACCATTCTCTTGTTTTCATAAGAACTTCAGAACATATATTAGGAGATTTCTATTGTTAGGTACAGTCAGCTGTATAGAAATATAGGAGTGAAAGGATTTGCCTGTTTGGCCAAGTTTCATTTCATGTAACCAACAAGGTACTTTGTGCTAGATGTTCCTTCCATAAACAGTCACATGAGAAGTCTCCCATACTTCTTTCATACTAACAAGTCACAAAAGACTTTCTCCCCAAATAGACAGAAGACAGTAATACAGAACCAATAGCCTCAAATCCTAGTGGTATCCTAAGAGGACTGGAGAAAGACCAAAACCTTGGAACCCTACAGGAACACACAATCAGTAAGGTGAGCATTCCTAGAAAGTGATCTGCAGGCCACACTGCAGAGGATGACGATTATTCCTCCCCCTGAAACAACTCCCCCTGTTCTTTCAACCTTGGGGAATACTTTTTTCTGACTAAACCTGACAAATGAAGAATGGCGAAACAGAAGCAGACCATTCATGTGCCTGAGAAACTTAGTATACGCAGGAGCAGTAGCAAACCTCACAACACACCAGTGTCCCATCATGCATACACACGTGTTGCGGCAATGCCTTTGTCAGGCTTCTGAACCAGCATGGACAATGTGCAACTGCGGCACAAAACAATCAAATGGTCTAAAGACGAAAAACAGCTGCGGCCCTGTCTTGACTAATTTACATATCTTCCTCCCAGAATGGAAAACTGGGCGTCTTTCATAGTGGCTAACAAGCACTACAAGGACTGGCAACTTCTTCCTTCAACCATTCGCTCAACAAAGGAAACCATTTCAGTGTAACCTGTACTTTTTGGTCCTGAAAATGCCAAAGCTGACACAACTTAAGTAAGTGAAAGGCCCTGGACAAACATGTGCCTCTACAACATGACTAACAGAGTACATGTGCAGAACAGAATAGATGACAAACTCTCTGATAGTTTTTTGGGAATACAAGTGTGAAAACTCATAAAAAAGCCAGGATTTTGTCAGAAAGCTCTTGTTCACCATCTTCCAGTGAAGCTCTAGGCAGCAGAGATGCCTTTTATGTCTTGAAGGATCGACTACTGCCAGGCTTCTGTTGTGCATGCAGAATTAAGAGTCTGAATACATCTAGGTGGTGACAGACATTATACCTTGGTTTGCTCCCCAGTATGAGATCAGCTCTCCTAGTGATGAGCCCAGATCCAGCAGGGATTTCGAACCAAGGCTTCTTTCTCTTGTAGTTTGGCTGAATCATATCAGACAGTGAGCGTTTTTGCTTTTCTCCTCCTTGCTAATTTATTTCCACATAATCCGAGAGATGAGGGGAAGGAAGCTCATCTTTTCATGCGACATTGTTCTCCTCCTGGATTTTGACTAAAGTCAAGAGGGCTCTCAATAGGCTTGGCCAAGGAGGTAGGGAAGGGTGGCCTAGCACTTCTTAGTCTCACTTAGCTTAGTAACACATGCAATAGCCTATTTATTTCACTCAGACCTCTACACAGGTTGCAGGGAGAGGCTGTCTGATGGTTTCAGGTCCCCACAGTATTCTCTTTACCCTGCAATATCCATCCCACAGCTCTCTACCAGCTTTAGGGCCCACTGCACCACCAGTATGGCAACACCAACGGAAGGGAGACTTTACCTCTGACCAGTAACAGGCTGATAAACAGTGTGACTTAATCACTGAATGAAATTTAGCATGCCTACAGTTTTTCAGGCTCTTCCTTATGTCTCCTCCCACTTCTCTTAAATGAATGGATTTTGTTTAGGAGCATTTAATTTGTGGTACTCCCACTTATGAACTAAATATGATGCACAATATTTCAAGTGACTGTCACTTCAAGTTTCTAAATCTATACACAAGCATGTCAAAAAGTGACTTAATATTTTTAGGTGTTTCAGACACCTAGAACTGATTCTGGCTCCCTTTCCATTCTTTTTCATTCCCTTCCCTCAGGTTTATAATTATAATCAGTACACGACATATTGGTAACCAAGATTTAAAAGAAGAGAGAAAGGCAGATGGTAGGGAAACACAACCATCTGGCTTAGAATAGTCCCCTAAACATCTACAGAAAAATATCCAAATCTCTGACATTTTGTGTTCCAGATTCCTTTGATGCACTGTCATTACTATTCCCTCACTGGTAAGAGGCTTGAGCTCTAGTTCTGAATTTATATCAAATCTAGGTGGTATGCATGAGTTATTGAGAGTAAAGACCAATATAACAAATAAATTACAATTATCTCAGCAAAAACTTATACATCAAGGTTGATCTGGAAGGAACAGAAGGGTCACAGTATAAAAGGAAACATTTAGGTTTAACTTTAAAAGGCAGGGCCCTACTTAAGCTCAACTGCCATAAGAAATAATTTCACTATTAATAGCTGTTGTCTTAAATTAAACATGAGAAAATTACAGAAAACATGAAGGCCTCAACAACAACACCTGATAGAAAAGAAGTTTTTAAAGCATTCCTAAGACCTTACAACTACATTATTTTCTTCTCTCTCTTTTTTTACTCTTTATACCTATGATATTATTTGCTTGCAAATTTCAACCTATGATACTTGTTTTATAGCTGTCTGAAAAACCTTCCTTTCAAGGTGTAGGCAAATGAAAAGAAATAAAATTTCTCTGCGCAGACAGACAACCATATTTTCTTTATTTAGTGAAGGAAGTAAACTGGAAAGCAAAAGCAAGAACCAATACCTGAGAAAAGCTGTAGAATACGATTAACTCCATGCAGTTTTACATAGAGTAGTATGCCACTGAACAATAACCTTTATCAAAAACCTTCACTTAACACTTATTTCACTTAATTTGAAGAAAATAAAGGGAATACCTATTGCTACTAAGCTCTCAAGGATTTATTTTTCCATCCTTTTTTTGTGTAGGAATTCACAGAGCTTCATGGAAGCTTTTCCAGATAAAAATATGGCAGATGAGGAAATAATAGTACTGGTTTGACATAATGGACTTTCAGGGAGGTTTTAAAGTTACAGAGAAGAAAACTGGTCTTATTTGCACAGCTTTTGAACTTTGTAAGCATATTTAAAAATTTGTAGATACAAATTAAAGAAAACTTGAAGAGCACAGAAATCAAGTCCTCAGTAAAAGAATGCAAGACTTGGAAGAATGAAAATCTAGTATTTAAATTTATTAATTATTAATGTAACTGTATCCCACTGCAATCATAATCCTCAACTATTCTGTAACGATATGCCATAGTTTTCTTAAACTTCCCAAAAAGCAGCTTCCAGTGCTAAGGACAGGATATGAGACGGGATGGCCCACTGGTCTGAATAATTTCTATGAACCAATGCCAACTATACAAGAAATGCTAACCATTGTCATTACAAAGTTTTTAATTCACAGCATATTTTGGTATCCTCATGTAACTTTGTGCATTTAACTGTGGGAGCAACAAACTGCTGTCCGAGACAAACACCCTTTCAAACTGGCTGTTTAGACCAAGAATAAAATTGGCCCATGGTATTTAGAAGCTATACTTCACTTTCAGCTGACTGGAACATTCCTTTGAAGTTTACTCTACCATGACAGTTTTGAGGTGAAGATGAAAAATAATCAGAATTGCATGGCAGGGAGATCACTGCATGATTTGCTTGGGTGGCAATGTAAAGCACAAGGCCAGCAAGGGTGAACTTCATCTAGGAAGTTTAGAAGTTGGCAAATCTTCACAGTCATGGAAAGCCAAAGAAAAAAGCAACAGCATAATGCCTACCATGGCTTATCTACTGGGACAGCAAGGTATCAGCAAAAGAACCACTAAACATACAGTGTTCCGCTTTATGATATTCTCCATATGCTCAGCCGAATTACACAGGATTTGTAGGTATGCAGTGCTTGAGATAGAAGTAAATGTAGTATTTTATTGTTTTGGAGTTAAAGACTCTGTAATCCTTGCAGGTCATTGTTAACATTTAAAGTCTAAACCAAAGCACTGAAGAAAACAAAACAATTCACTCCAGAGCTGACTGTCTGCTCATCAGACTGCAGAATTCCAGATCAAATTATTTGAATGTGCTTAACTTTGAGCACCGAGACTTCACACAAGAGTAAACTGTCTGAGCAAAAGGATAGACTCAGAATTTTGTTCATATATTATTATCCCTTTAGATGATATATTATTATCACAGGAGACAGAATTTGATGCAGGAGTATATGGATGTGAGCAATAGCTATCTGGGAATAGTGCAGTTAAGAAATGCAGGACTGGTGAAGCATGACAACAGCATTTTAAAAACAAAATATTATTGGCTGGGGACATCTGTATTCTTCAAAATAGAAAAAAAAAAGAGAGAGAATGTTTCGTCATATAACAGTGATGATTTCTATTTTATCAAAGCTATGATTTTCTATCAAAACAAGTTTTGAAAGAAAAGTTTCAAGTATCTTAATCACTGATAACCAAGCACATATGTAAGCACTTCTCTGGTTCAGAGAATAAAAGAGATTTTCATTCAGTTCTTTTGTTGTGTAGCATTACACATACTAATATATTAGCCTGATATGAATCAAAGGACAATTTGGTTTTCTGAAGGATCTTCTATCCAAAAAGAAAATCCCATCATACACTGTTTATATTACTTAGCTGTAAAACCTACCTATGAGGACTGTCTGGTTTAATAATTATTGGAATTAGCTCAAAATGGAAAACATCTTCACAAGAACTCATGCAGATCCTTTTTTCCTACTCGGGGTAATTGTCAATAGTTAGAAAGCATCTAAAAATTGTTCAAAACACAGCCCAAATTACAGGAGTGTACATTTTTAGAGGGAAGACACTGAGCTGCTGCTAGTATCCTGAGACCATCAGGAGCCAGACACCATGCAAACTTCTGTGATGTGAATCTAGGTGTTCAGGCTACACATTTTGCGCAGGGTCAGCCTCATGAGGGAGAAAGAGGCCTAAAACCAAAGCACCTCATCTGCCTGTCCCAATATTTCCTTATGAGAAAAAAAAAAATTGTATGAAAACAAGGATATTGTTAACTTGCAGGTTTCTCAGAGGAGAAGTGATGAAGTGGTCAGCCCTTCTTGGGATGGTGTTGCTCCCCCTGCTGTTCAAAGGCTCCAGAATCCCCCAGCCTTTGTGGAGCCTAACCCTTAATTTTTTTTAAAAAAAGGAAAGGATGGAAGACACTGCATTGTAGAGGAGACAGGATGAAAGTCATTATACCTACAGTGAAAATTCCCACCCTCACCACGATATGGGTAAACTGAGCAGCCAACTCTTAATATCCTTTCTTCCTTTTCCGTGCCTTCCAGATTTCCCAAAGCATCCCACCCAAAACACACATCAGTTCATGGCCATGTAGCACTGCAAGTGTTAGCACAGGGTCACCAGGAGAGATGCAGGCAAACAGCAAGGCATTGAGAATTAGTTTCCAGCGTTCCTGGAAAAGCACACTGGCTGCATTGTGTGCTCCCTCGTGGAGCCCAGCCAGGCTTGCCCAGAACGCTCCGCTTTCCAAGAAGTTGCATTTAGATACTAAGTTGTTTATACACCTTTTTTGACTGATTTTACAAAGTACACTGGCATGCAGAGGCTGAAATGTCTCTCCTGATTGTTTTGGAGGCAAGTGGATAGGATTTTATGCTGTTATTTTACATACTAAAGCTACTCCGCTCTCTTGACGATTTCTCATTTACTTTTGAGGTTGTACGCTCAGGTGGAGTCACCAAATGCATACACGATGTGCCCAAGATCAGAGTGATGGCATGATGACACTCTTTAAAAGGATGGGGAATTGAATACTTGAAACACCTTTGGATGTGTTAGGGAAACACCTGGGTCAATGACGGAATGCAGAGCTCCATCAAAAGTGAAGCTACAGAGACATAGTGCCTCCGATACCGCAATTCTGACAGTTTAAAGGCAGGCGGGGCCAGGACACAGATTGCATGCTTATCTCCAGCTTTCACTTCAGCAATAGCTAATGAATGCTACAGGCACCTTCATGTTATCCAGGACTTGGAGAGCACTTGAAAGTAGCTTTGATGGACTTTGTGTTATGCCCTCAAAGTAAGGCTTATTAGTATAACATCTCAAAATATAAATTGGAAGTTAAAAATGAGAGTGTCTACCTTCTGTTGTTGTTTCTGTTGTGTTTCAAGATTCACAAACTGCATCTGTCAGCACTGCCACAATACTTTTCAGTTTTAGAGAACTTTTTCCCTGTTTTGATTAGATAAACCTGTTGGGAACCTCAGGTGTGTACGAACAGGGAGCTGGAGCAGACTGGGGACAGTCGGTCCAGGTAGCTTAGGAAGCAGATGGTGGTAGGGGTAAGAAGAACCAGCACGTGTCATTACCCAACTTGTGCACGGAACCAGCAATGCATTTAATGTTTTCCAGTCAACTTCACGCCTAGCTGCCTACTTGGAATAGGCATTAGTTTGAAAAAAAAAAAAAGAAGAAAGGATTCACCAAAGGCACAAGGCAAGAGAAAGGCCCCCCACAAAACTGGACTATTTTAAAAAAAAGGCCAATTATAAACATGTACGCATGGATGGGGCCTGCAATCTGACGGCTTGTCCCTGCCTAACTGACCACCATTGCATCTCTGTAACTGCGTGCACGTTGCTCGCGGCCATTCTGCAGGGACATCCAGCAGACCAGATGTCAGCATTTACTTGTGTCAGTAACTGAAGCTCTCAAAGGAAAAGGTTTCACGTGCGACCGTTTCAGTGTCCGCATCCATGTCTTGGATGGGGCGCAGGGCATCTATTTTGCCCTTGAACACGTTTGCCTGTTTTTGTGTAGCAGCACTGTGGAGTCCTACAAGAAGGTGTGTCTTGCAATTTGGAGCCTTAATCATGCAGTAATCACCTTGTGGGTGGTCTAGTACATACACAGGGAATCTGAGTGAATATTTTGTGGCTGCACCCATGCAGCAGTCATTGCCCCATTCGGCCTTCGGCTGGAGAGCAGATCAGGTTGTCTGGTGTTAAAGGGGTTTAAAACTGGGAATAAATCTATTTCGGCTTTGAAACGAGTTTAGAGAACACTTCATATGCGGTCAGAAATGGGGGCTAGAGAAAAGAAAAAAATCACCTCATTGCAGATATCTAGGATGTCTTAGCATGAAAGGAAAATAACTGAGTTACTTGTAGAAAAAAAAAAAAAAAACAACAAAACCCACCCAAACGCTTTTTATTATGCAATTTTGGGAATGTCTATAAAACCACAGTTTTGCTGAAGAGTAGCTCACCTTTTGCCTTTCAAAATCTGGTTTTCCTCAGAAGGCCTCTGACACCAAGCCCCACAGCTTAAAGGGAGGGTTTATGTATGCACAGAAAGCTTTATGGTATTTCTATATATTAAAATTCTCACTTGCCTATGCAGCTATGAGCTAGAGCTTGCAATTATTTTTTTATGCCTTCTAAGCAGATAACATTTGCTCAGCTTCACAAGACAACCATCCATCTGCCATGTGATCACTAACAAGGTTAACAGCGTGGTTACATTACAGAAACAAATCACATCTAAAATATTGAAGCTACTTTCCTCTGACGGTTAACTCGACAGGGAATTTCTATACCCAGCTACTAAAATGTTTCCTCAAATACTGGAATCCTATTTGCTGCCCCTCAAAAGCAGATCATGTAAAGCCTATAAGTGGGGGGTTTAAATACAAATTTATTTCTTTTTAGTTATAGAGGCTAAAGTTCTTCCAATTCCTTGCTTTGTTTGATGGCAAAAAGTCAGGAGTGGTTGAATGGAAATGGCCTGTTCTGTGATACAAGAAGGTAAGGGAGTAATAAGAAAAGAAAAAAGCAATATTGATAGTTTGTTCTTCAGCTCAAGCCCAGACTCATTTGCCTTCCAAGCACCTCCTGTAACCTCGGGGAAGGTTACAAGAGGGCAGCCTTGCCTGAAATTGGTTTATGTGCTAAACAGTAGTGGCCACTGTACTCCTAGAAAGACGAATAGGTGAACAGAACAAGAAAGTAAGAGAAAACCTCAGAAGGGAGAACTTTCATTGCACACTGATCAAAAATAAAATGGTCAAAGACTTGAATTTCGGGTGGATACACATTTGTTTGCTGATAGCTTCAGTTAGGATTCACATAAAAAGTATTTAGTGTTTCTATCAGCTGTCTAAAAGCCACTAATGGCTGCAAATTAAGCAAACAAGAGGGTAATTATTAAAAGCAAAGGGAATTGTAATAGATCACAGAAGTTGAAAGATGGAAGAGACCAGTTAGGCTATCTCAGCAAGCCCAGAGCTCATCCTGAAATCAAGAGGACTCATGCAGAAGAATATTTCACTTCCTGATTTTTCATCCCACCACATTTTTTTTACTATCTGCACGGGGTACAGCTTTGCCAACCATCAGTACAAGGGCTATGGCTCTCCTTAGGACATAAACCCCACCCTGAAAAAAGAACCGATGGTGGAGCTTGCTTGGAGATCATCTTCTGTGGTGTGTAACAGTGCTGGGTGGGTCAAGATGCAGCTAACACTTTTTGGATCTGAGAAACTTTACAACCCATTGGTCAAAAGTTTCAGGGAATGCTTTTGTCCAGACTTTGTCCAGTGGGTTTGGACACAGAAGAATTTCTCTCAGTTTGCTTTTCAGTCTTGTCTAAGGAAAAGACAATGACAACATTGGGTTTGTGAGCAGAAAAAAATTCTGTAACTTCAACACAACCACAGTCCAGATGTCTCACATGGTCCATAAAACATTAAATAGCTTCAAGACGTTCCCATTGTTGTTGCCTTTACTTCTGTACATTGTGGTTGTTTCTGGGAGTGCATACTGTGAATCCTCACTTGCAAACAGTAAGCTGCACTACTGTTCCTTCCCAGAAACAATATGGCTATCACCTTATCAGTAAAAGGAAATTGTGGGAAGGCACTAGAGAAGTCAGTATTTAAATGATTTTGTCTACATCTAGATGGGTTGCCATTAGAGACAGCTTGTCTTTACTCTAAATCCCCAAGAAGGTGGCCAACTCAGTCTGAAGGTAGCAACTAGAGAAAAGGAAGATTTCCATGTGGTTGGAAGCAGTCTCAAGGAGAATATCCAGAGCCTGCACTATCTTTAAAATGAAGACAAAGTAAGAGGATCACTACCTGCCTTTGCACTTCCCTCCCAGGGGTGGTATACAGTCTAGAATAACCCAGTCTAACATGTTTATGCCAGGAGCTGAAGATGCCTTCATTTTACACTTAACAACATTTCCTTTTCTGGTTTTTCTACTGCACTCTTCCCTCTTTTTGCCTTATTTTTCCTCTGCAGTGAAGTTGATTGCTGCTTGACCTGTATCATAGCATCAGCTAAAGCTATAAGGTTTCTTTATCCAGGAGCTCTGGAGCATACTCTTTGAAAGGGGTTCTTGCCCTCATTTCATGCCAACTCTTTATTCATATTAATACTTTGAACTTAGGGGAGCTGGAGGGGAAGGAAAGAAAGGGGAGTGTTTTCATCAATTCAATTAGAGGTGCTCATTGTAACCAGGACCCAGCACAATGCTGCTCTGCATTACTGCCACACGGATTTCATTTGAAATTAAACACAGAATCAGAGCTTCTCATGTCATTTCCAAATGAAAACCAGGTGTTTCCAATGCAGAAGTGCCATGCAAACACCGTGTCATATTTTGCCTGAAAAAGTTAAAAAGCTACATACACCACAAGAAAATTGACTTGCTTACCAGTCTTTGAAACAAAGAAAATAAAGAAATAAGGACTCTGTTTTTTCCTCTTTGTAAATGAGCATCTGGGAGAAGTCTCCGTCTGTTTAAGAAACTGACCTACTCTCCCCTTAGTACCATCCTGCCCTCAAAAGTTTGTCTCAAAGCTGATTTCAAGAAATAAATGGACATAAAGCTCTGCAGGACCAACAGTTTTGCAAGGTGTTGCCCTGTACATGCACTAGATATACTGGACAGCCATGCCACCAAGAGTAGTGTAAGCAAAATGCTCGCACACAGCAGGAAGGACACCAGCACAGAGTAAAGAAAGGCTAGGCTGTTGTGCCTGTTCCTGGAAGCAAGAGGAGAAAAGGACCTGAAACACCTTGGCTTTGCTCTCTGAATAACGTGGAAAAGTGATTTTTCTTTTACATCATTTGGTATCTGCCTCTCTAACCATGACCAGGGAAACAGTTAAATAGCCACAGCCCTTGGATGAAACAGAGGACGTGGATATGGAACAAGGACGCCGAGTTCTGACTGGGTTCTTAAGAGCACACTGTGCGTCCCAAATGTTGCAGCATGAAAACAGAACAAAATTGCTGTTTCCTCAATATTAAAGTGGTATTGCTAGTGGTGAATATCCTCTTGAATGGCAATAAACACTGATTATAATCAATCAAGAGCACATTATTAAAGCAGTAAGATTAAATAACAAAGCAAACCAGAGTTTAATGTCTTTAATAGGTGTTCCTTTGAGATCAAGTTACTTGGAGGATCAGACTTCCATGACATTCTATACAGTGCTGATGTTTCCGTGTTCCAGATGATATATTTTGTCTGTCTTATGCCAGAAAGCGTAATTTGGGATCCTCATAATTCAACTAAGAAATTAAACAGCAACAGAATATTCACCTAAAGCTACATGTATGTAAGTCCTTGAACATGAAATGGAAGAACAGGAAAAGTTTCACCTGAGTACTTTCAGTCCTACAGGTGACTGGCTATGCCGTCCTCCGACTGTCAGTATTTTGGGGGTGGCAGTGGTGGCGTTTTGTTTTTGTAGCTTGAAATCAGCATGAAGGAAGTCATAGTGTATTATCCTCCCCTGCTTTCTGGGTTATAATTTCCTTTATGGCACTCTTGTATAGAATTAAACATTTTAAAGGAAGTGGAAATTAAGCTGATTAGCAAGAGAACACAAACTTCAGCAGTCAATGAGCTATCCTCACTTTTCATCCATGCTGATTTATTCCCATTGTTCTTTTCAGCTATATGTTTTCTATTACCAAGTCGGGTTGGGGGGGAGGGGTTGTGTGGTGTGACAATGTAGAACAGCATAAATCGATACTTTGTATATTCTGGATTTTCTCCATTCTATCACAACTAATCAGAGGTGGCTGTCATTCCATAGGATTCTGGTATTTTAAGTCTTTTAACAGTTAGGTAGCTTAGTCATTCCTATAACCTACCAGCGTTAGCAGTTCTATATATAGGGACTCTCTCTTAACACTTACAATGGAAATGACTATTCCCATAAACGATTCCCAGCAGCTTGTCCTGGTCTGAGGTAAAACAGAACCGATTTTCTGTTCAGTAATTTTACTTTGCAGCTAAGCCTCTTCTAACTAACTGAACTCCCTGAAATTAACAGCATGTTGTCCAGACACTGTTCACTCCCAGAGAGATAAGACCTGATTGTTTCCAATTTATGCCGAGGAATGGTATGCAGAGACGNACACAGCTAAAACACATATTTACAGCACATATTTTACTCTCATGCCAATTGACAGATTCACTGTGTGTTAATGCATTTGATGCTTAGAAATGCAAACCTCAAAACCTTCTGAAAAGAAATTCCATTCTTACACGATGGGAACAATACTGCTTGCCTCCTCTCCCTCTTAAAAATAACTGTAGGACTACTGCACATACAGTGGTACAAGTATTGAAGACTACTATCCACATCCTAATCAGCAGTATTTAAAGTTGCATAAGCTAAACGGCTAAGGGGCATTTACTATCACACCATTCACCAAATAGCCATTTCAAATCAAGACAAAAGAGGCCCCTTAAAAAGGGGAAAATAATGGTAATCAGAAAAAAGCAGAAGGGGTGCCCCTATGTGCAGTGAGAACTGCTAATCAGTACATTCCTATGCAATGCCACCACAAATCCATTTCTTTTTGAATCTTCAAAATAACTCTGATTCGCTTAGGAATTTACCACATGACTTTCTAGAAATACTTTATTGTACAGAGACCTGGAAGATAAGGCAACAAGCCTATTTTTTCTGAGTAAGCAGGAAATACTTTCCGACAAAAAAAAATAACTTCATATTTTAATACTAAGGAACAAGGGCATTATACAAATGTTGCCACATTTTGGCAAAAATCCTTGCCTTTGCCTACACTAAATCTGGTATTTTTAAGGTCAGATCAGTATTTTCTACACTGAAGAAAAGGAAGTTTGCTACCTCAGCACTATGAAGGGCATTAAAACCATTTGCACTGATAAAGTACTCCTAAAGGAGAAAAAAATAAAATAAAATATGCATTTTCCCTTTTCTCTTACAAATGATTGCTGTTGAATGCTATTCAGCATCCAGAAAGGGACCTAGCTGTACACAATCATTAATATAGACACTAAGAACTGCTTCAGAGTTTTCTAGCATTAATTTCCTTCTGTAATGACATAGCCTTCTGCTCACTGACATGGGGAAAGGAACAGAAAAAGACAGGAAAGCACAGAAGTGTTGGGATTGATCCCTCTCTGAAAGAGATAAAGACACTCCACCTTTGTGCCAACTTTGTTCCCCTTCCTTCCCCTCCTTTGAATTCTCTCTTCTTTGAACAGCCCCAGACTCCTCCCTGTCAAATAACCTTAATTCCAATAATTTCTAAAAATTCTGCTTTTGTTTACAAACAGATAATTTACGAGCAAACCTGTTGCACAATTCTCTTTAGCCATCAATGAACATTCCCTAGACACATCCATGAAGAGAAGCACAAAGAAGAATGCAATTTCTGCAAAACTTAAATTCATAGAATAATAAATTATTTTTATAACTTGACCTCAGGCTGGTTTCTGGATGAGTTAGCAGAAAACAAATTATGAGGTAAAGGGAAAACCTTTTAAATCTGCCTTAATACTGGCAACAGGTTGAATAAATTAAGTACCTTGAATAAAGGCATTAAATGTCACCCCAAATCTAGATTCTAAGTGCATTATCACTTAAGTCATGAGGCATTTTATGAGCCACACTTGAAAAAGTTTTACTTCAGTGGCTGGAAGCATTGCTTAAACCATCTTAGCTGTTGTCATGGGTGGTTTAGACACATTTCTAGGACAACCCAGATATCCCGGCTTCTTGTAACAATTGGGAAAATTATGCTCATTTCTGTGCATCTCCATGATGCACCTACCACACTTAACGGTACCAACAGAAAAACACCTCTAACAGTAAGGATTAAATCACAACAGCTACCTGTGTTTCCCTTTTGCAAGCATAGCAGTGCTTTAAGTCTATTTCTGTTGTTGACAAAAGTTACTATTCCTTGCATGCCAAGGGTCAAGCATCAGTCTATAACCACATTACTGCAGGTACCAATAATTATTCTTTATGCCACAGGGTGAATGCCTAGCTTTTACAAGCACTCTCATGACTTGAAATTCCCCAGCAAAGCCAAGCAGCAGGGTTTTATCTGGATTTTAATGCAGCCAGTTCTACTGGAGGAGAGCCAGAGCTGTCATCTATTTACATAATCTTAAATTTCAAGGATAACATTATATGTCATGTAATAACTTAATATATATATTGGGCCCAAATGCATATGCATGGAGCCAAATATTCATCTAGGGTAAGCCATGGTAGCAGTACTGACTTCAAAAGGGTGTTTTACTTTCATCATCTGCTGAACCGGTCCAAACAATGGTAGTTTTAAACACAGGCACAGCAAGGTTCAGGTTAAGACTGATGGAAAATTCAAAGAGGCCATGGCTCTATTGTCTGATTTTCTGATATCAGAGACCTGAACTAAGGGATGATTTTTATTTTCTGGCACCTAAAATCTAAAAAAGTGGTAAGCCTTACCCTTCAAACATCTGCCCTGCTTCCTGTTTATGTCCTGACTTTTCTCATCTCATTCTGTTTTCTCCCTCAGGCAAAAAAAAAAATCCCATTTCTCATCTTTGGTGAGCAAAGCTTTGTTCCCAAGGCTTAAAAGTCTTCAGCTGGCTCTGATTAAGAATGACTCCATCAGGTGAGAGCACAGGCCTTCTCGCTTGTACAGAATAACCTTGCTGTGAAAAAAAAACCTTGCTGAGAAGAAAAACTAAGCCAATGAGAGTTTTATCAGTTTTATTAGGGCCAAGATCCAATAATACGTGTTTGTTCTCCACGTTTAACCCTTAACTGAAAATTAATTTTCTCTAAGCAGCAAAACTGATGTTTCCTGTTTGAAAAAATAGGGAAAAAATACATCCTATTTAAAATTGCATAAGATCTCATTGTTTGGACGACAAGGACAGCACTGTTTGCTAGTATTTTCAAGCATTTGTGCTCAAAGAGGATCTTTGTCTGAGTGGTAGGGAAAAGTTCAATACAAAAATCACTGTATTCCATTTGCTAGGATAGACTCGGAAAACCCGCTTATGAACTGGGTTACGCTTCCACAGCACCCAAAACAATGTTAAGCTAGCAGCCACTGAGAACTCCAAAAGAATCAGTTTGAAGTTCTGCAGGGCTAATTTTCAAAGAGTATTACAATATTTACACTAGGGAGAATATTCAGAATTCTAATAGTAAATATGTAAAAGTTAAGTAAAATGCAGAGAACTTTAGAAATGCCAGCTTCTGGAAATAGGACAATCGCTAACTACAACATTCAGAGAGAACTTACTGCAGAGGAAGTAATTAAATTTAAAAAAAAAAATCTTATATTCCTCTTCGTATTGATCAATTTTGAGAATTGTTTACTGCAGTGCATTAACCACAATACAAGTGTTGTTATTCTACAGTGAATCAGTATGGAATTTGCTATCAGTCTCAAGGGATAAGAAACACTGAAATCCATAGCCATACCAAAAAGCAAGTGATAGATATCAAAAATAGCAATTACATTATTTTTAGCAAAAGAATAGAATAGAATAGAATAGAATAGAATAGAATAGAATAGAATAGAATAGAATAGAATAGAATAGTTCCAGTTGGAAGGGGCATACAATGACCACTGCAAGGCTGACTAAAAGTTAAGGCATGTTGTTGAGAACATTGTCCAAATGCCTCTTCAACATTGACAGAATCGGGGCATTATTACCTCTCTAGGAAGCCCCTTCCAGTGTTTGACCACCCTCTTGGTAAACAAATGTTTCATAATGCCCAGTCTGAATGTCCCCTGACGCAGTTTTGAAACAATCCCACGTGTCCCGTGACAAGATCCCAGGGAGTAAAGCTCAGCACCTCCCGCTCCACTTCCCCTCCTCAGGGAGCTGTAGAGAGCAGTGAGGTGGCCCCTCAGCCTCCTTTTCTCCAAACTAGACAAACCCACAGTCCTCATCCACTCCTCATAGGACATGCAATTTTAATTTGCAGTTGGAGAAAGTTATCTTAAAATCAAATCCTTTTCTTAGAAAATCATATACATATTTTATAGACTGAATTGCATTTTAAATTCAGATTTCTCACTTGCTACAAATACCTCGCTGCTGTCCCTAAACCACAGAATAAGCAGTTTCAGTTAAACAGTTTCCACTGAAGTGTTTTATGAAGAAGAAATTTTCCAACTAATTTGACTTCAGCCCTGTGAGTCAGTCAGTCACCAGTGTGTCACATTTTCAAACTCCAGGAAAATTATCTTGCTGAGGAATCAAATGACGGGTTTGGGAGCTTTTAACTTTAGGATGATGACTTGCCTTTTCTGTAAAATTCCCTTCCTTGGGACTGCTAACCTGGCTCAAACATATTGATACCTACAGCATGGAAAACACACCACATCTCTAAGGATTTAATTTCTGGTAAATGAAGAGTCCTCCCCCAGACTGGCAGCATGCAAGCATCCACATGCTGTGCTGTTGGCTCCAGCAGCCCTGCTCGCTGGCACTCTGATGACATCAGTATCAACAGAGAATTTTACAACCACACAGGAGCAAAGTTGGAAGATCGTGTCTTCCAAAATTCAACAAGAAGTGCTCTAAACTCTCCTATACTCTTGAAATAGCCTTTCTTTTGCTTCATCCTTTCCAAGAACCCCAACACAAGGGAGACAGCAACAGCATTTTCTGCAGCCTAACAGTACCCTACTGTGTAATGTCTGTGCCTGCTAGAAATCAAGATCCTGCAGGTTAAAGTTTTATCTCACGAGTCTTCAGCAGCACAGGATCTTTCCAACCACCATTATCTAAAGAAATATTTTTGAGACTTTTTAGGTCACTTGTGACTGGAGGCTCCCACAGGGCACATGTGAGCCACTAGTACATTTGACAAAGAGTTTGAAGAGCCAGTGACTTCAGCCCTTCACCGATAGCACCCACTGACACAGTATGAAGCCTCCTTTTCCACCTCCTTAAAGGCAAGATGGTGCTGATTCATCTGACTTATGCAGAGAAACAGCTAAGGTGCTACATACCCACAAGAGGACACAGTTTCAAAGACAGTTGCTTAAAGAATGTCAGATTATGACAGTTTTTTCCACTGAAGAAGTGTATTAATTTATAGATCCTTCCCCTACTAATCTCCAAGGAAAACTAGGTCCAGTACTGGTACCCATTCATGTGAAGCTCTTCATCCTAGTTCACAAACATGGAACAATGGGAAGAGGAAAGACAAGGCAGTTTTTCAGTTGTCAGCCAGAAATTTTCACCTGTAGGAAAATGAGAACTATACTTAGCTTTTCTAGTGAAACTTCCATCTTAAGGTGACCTAAAGGAGAAAAAAATAATTTTAAGCATAAGAATCTGAGAAAGTCTTCAGAAACTTAAAATTAGGCAACTCCTTAAATAGTTGGCTGAACCATGATCACATGGATTGCTGAACAGACTGAAAAATATTAATTCAATGCAAGTTACTGTGAGTTCCTTGCTACCTCTGATCCTTAAACTCAAAATTGCATCACTGCTTACTGTCCATTTAGAAGCCTACCTGCCTGCTTTTTTCACACTTGGAATGTCCCTTTGTCTCACAAAAAGTATTTCTTCCTAGCCTCACTGCACATCACTGCAAGACAGAAAAGCTAAGCAGACAAGAGAACAGTGGAAAAATGCCTTTGTCACCTCATGCTCTGTCACTCCCCAGCTGAGATAGGAGAAACCCTGCACTGTCACATGCACGTCAGTTAAGTGATGTGGCTTTGCCTTTCATGTTCAGAAAGCAGGAAGGCTAAAAGCATTTGAGAAAGACAGAGGTCAAGAAGTGAGATCCAAAAATAACTTGCTATGGGGAGAGTCACCTACAGGGGACTCCATCATACATTTAGTAGTCATGGACATGATGCACAGAATGAAAGAAAATCAGCTGACAAGCACTGCGGCAGTGGAATAAGTACCCAGACAGTAAGTTTTATAAAATCAAACAGGATAATTCTCTCAATCTCAATTCAGAAGCTTCTGTTGTATATTCTTTAAATTTATCTTGCATGGTGTTCATTGGAAGTATTTATCTCCATAATCACCAGCACAAGTAACAAGCACCACTGCATGGTATTTGACTCCCATTCAACACAAAACTTTCTGCTTAATAAGTGTATGGTTACACTTATGGTTTCTGCAGCACACGCCATTCTAGGTCATCAACTGTAGAAAAATTCTTTACTCCTTGTTCTGGACTATATTTTCCCTGATAAGACACCAGATTTTCATAAGATTGCCCAAGATATAAAGTGATAGCAGTTCATGCAAAATAGGATGCATATGTCCCATACTGTAAAATGTGGGAAGGTCTTTGTGACTTCAGGATAAACTGATGACAGGTCTGTGGGTTGTAAATGTAATGTACTATTTCATCCATCCAAGCCTTTTGCCACATATTTATCAGGACTTTTCATGCCTTAAGGAAAGAGGAGCACAAAGAAGTGATGTCTGGTCTAGTAAAAGATATCCTGGTGGTGTCATCCACCCATATACAGTTCATCAAAAGGAACCTTGTGAGGAGGGGATATATGGAGAGAGACAGGAGAGAGAAAGAAGGACTGGGACTCCTATAAATCACCTCTTCTGGTAAAATCCTGTCCTCCAGCTGTCTAGGAAAAGAGAAAGTGTTAGATGCCTTATCATGCATCCCCCTCTCTCTAATTGAGTGCAATATCAAAAAAAGACATCAGCAGTTGGCACAACCAGCTGTGTTGCCTCTACTGAGCTTCACTTCCACTCTCACCTATCTAGGTTTACCTTTTCTCCTTGGGTTAGTTCCAGTTTCTTCTCCTACCAAGTCAAAGTCCCCTACCCTTCAAATCTCCTCTTATTCCTTGCAATCTTGCGGAGACATTTTCATTAGAATATTCATTTTGCCTCTCTCCTACTATTATTTTCCAACAGTCTCGCTCAGTCTGGGCATTTAGTCCTAAGTACTCTCCATACACACAGATTGTTTAGCTACTATAGCCTTGATATTCAAAGCATCTTCCTTTCGTCTCTTAATAACCTGGTCTCAGCAGCAGAATCAGTGAGAGCCAAGAGAAACTCTCTGAACATATCTGCCACAGCTCCAGTTGCAGTTGTTAGTGTCTTTAAGGATGGAATTATTAGGTTTGGCTAAAGGAATGGTATTAGGGCCTGGACAAACCCACCAGACGTTTAGCGAGAAAGCTTACCTTAGCACTAAGGCCTCCATTCTAGAAAAGTTAACTTCCTTTGTAAGGTAACAGCAGAGTTATTCCAAGGAAAAAGACATGGCAGATGCCTTTCTGATTTTTAACATAGATAGGACTTAGTATTTTTGTATTTTCTCCTTTTATCCTGTTCTCAAACTATTGCTGTGCTATGGCTGAGGGCAAAGCCACTTCCCTCTCGTAACAGGTTGTGCTCTTCTGTCTTCTCTAATATCCTGATCTGGGCTTCCTAACACTTCCTTGTTCTCCATTCCAAGTTTAGGCCTGGAGATTCTCTCAAAGCACTGTACCAAGCTGTCAATTACAGCAGACTTCCAAATCTGTGGGCCACCAGGGACGAAAACAGATGAAACTTCACTCATGCTCAAGTCACATGAATTGTGACATGCGTACAAGGATGGAACAATTTCTTTCACAATATATTGGCCCCAATATGATGTAAACTATGAATACTTTTTAGTGTCTCGATTCACTGTGAATGCAGGGATTACTGAGAAAGAGGTAACAAGGCAAGCCAAGAGTTTTCCCATATGGTCTCCCAGTGAAGTCCTGTTGCTCTTTGGCCTTTAGGTGCCAGCAAGCAAATTAACTGCAAGCTTCTAAGTCTGAATTTCTTATTTTTTTATCATTCGAACGCTAACTTCAAGGATATATTTTGGAAATACTAGGAAAGCAGGAAATTATAAACCATAAATTGCAGAGAAGAAAAGAAATGAAAGTTCTTGTAACTCTGACATTCACAGAGCCTGTAGATTACTGGCAGAATAACCCATACTGGCTATATTAGCTGTGTCATTGGGTATAGGCCTTTTCAGAAAACAAAGCAGCCTAAAGTAGAAATAGGTTTTAGTTAGAACAACTTTGATTCTACAATCATAACGATTTGTGAGTTTTATGAGACAAACGGAAAATCCTTTCAAGACACTCTTTTCCCATCTGAAAGATCAAGCAGCTCAGTACTGAGTAATTTTGCGATTAATGAGTTAACCAGACAGTTCAGTGTAAAATACTTGCAGTGCTGAATAGTAAGAGGCCCAAAGAACCAAAGTTGCCATTTAACAGAGATTCCAGCGGATGCAGAGAGGAATATGTATGTAAACACATGGCACATGTGGCTACAACATATGGCACATGTCTCACAGTAGTTCCTCCGTATCTGACAGGAATAATTAAAGTGGCATAAAGCAGGTCTTAACCCTTGGAAAATTATTCCTTTTTGAAGCCGATAGCAGAAACCAGTGTTGGCTTCCTTCTGAAGACTAATTTACAAGCTTGGTCTAAGGGTCAAACTGCAGAGGGCAAGGCAGAGGTCAACCACAGTATACACTGCTATGCAGACCCAGGAGATGAATTTTTAATCCTTGCCATCATATACTTCTACTAGCCATATACATGCAAGAAGCAATTATAGTTCTCAGGCTCTGACCTTCAGTGGGCACAGCAGCATGAGCAACAAGCTCCAGAAGTGGTTCTGGTATCGAGTTTTAGAGATGCTGCTCTTTGGCATGAGGGCATGCCCCAGGCTGGCAGGCCCTCCCCAAGTTCAGGAAAGCTATGGGCAACACAGCTTTTCAATGCCATCTGCTTCTCCCTCTTCCATACGTGTCTTGAATGCACCAAGTATGCTCTTCAGCTCCTTACAGCACTCAGATGCAGGTCAGGGCAAAGAGACTTACAAGCATATAGGCTTTAATATTTCATCTAAGTATTGCCCATTTTCATGGTCTAACTGGGTTACTCTCCCAGGCTGTTGGTGCAAAAGGTTATTGGATGTGCAGTACAGGGGCAAAACCACCTTCACCCAGTACCAGCATTTTTCAGTGGAAACAGGCCAGAAACTGCCCTTCAGCAAGCTGCTCTTTCTGATCAACATAGACTCAAGGGCAAATCCTGCTGCTTCAGCAACCAAATTCTTTCATGACACATCGATACAGTATCACCCATCACAGAGGAACAAACTATTGAACAAAGTGAAAACAGAAGACCATCAGAGCTCCAAGCACTATGTATGAGCATATATTCAGTGCTGTGCATTGATCTGCTGTCGTGGTAGGTCTAGATATAGCCACAGAAGTGCCTCTACTCTCAGAAAGTTCAGCAAGCCTGTGGAAGTTTCAGGACCACAGCAGAATTCATATTTATAACAAATATCAGGGGCAGGGATAAGAGAAGTGGAAAGAGAGACTGTCCATTAGGGACTTTATCCAACAGAAAAGACTAGCATAAAAGTTGAGCACATTTGCCATGTAAGATAATAAAAAGAATAATTCTTCTTTCAGTTGACAAACTTCTGTAAAGAAAATTAACAAGTAAAACGCCACTAAGAACTTAATTACATGGCCTTTGCACTAACCAGAATAAATGTGTCTTCCAGGGGACAAAAATAGTCTAGGTCATCAAGAACAACAATATTTAAGGGTCAATATTTGAATCACTGGTTAGTTTTCACCAGCTCATATATATTCTTTACCTAATTTGTTCCCATCACGAACTTTATCAGCTTGGAAATGGACCACTGAATTTCTGTAGGAATTTGAATGGATTTCCTTCCTCTGTTTGCCACTCACGTTGCTACTGTCTGCTTGCCCTATGGTCATAGGATTGCATTTCAGACCTCTGGGTGTACTCTGGTCAGAATGCAAATAGTAACATTTGCATAGGCTCCAAAGGAATTTTTGTATGGTTAAGACTTGTGCAGATATATTTTTGGGCTGCTCTTCTTCCATTTACACAGAAGGGGGAAAAAAAAAAAGTCTTAATCTTTGTTTCCTGACTATAAATGTACTCACTGACCCTGTTTCTCAACTGTTCATGATTTTGCATTTGGAGAGCAACCACTCCAGATAGATTTAAAGGTTCCCATCAGTTCCTGTTGACAAGGAGATTAGGCTCTTTAAGATCATCTCCAAAACTGGTCTTCAAATCTTCGCTGAGCCAGTGGTACCTTCTTGCTCTCAATGTCACCCGTAAGTTCAATTTTAAATGTTCTCTGCATACACTTCAGCACGAGCCCATGACTGGGGAATTAGAGATCACTGTTCTCCAACAACTTGACACTGCTGCCTCTTTTCTGGCAGCTCTGTGACACGAGCTGAAAACAAACCCAGAGCCTCTCCTCTTCCCACCCCGGCCCCAAGCATGCAGCAGCAGCAGCTGGGCAAGTTATACGCAAGTTATCTGACACAACACCCCAGCCTGGAGCAGGATGCAGGCGGCACATTTCTACAGGAAGCACCGGTGCCTTGGCAAGAGCATCACAGACAGCAAGTCTGATCATCCCAGGCATGCGGCCACGCTTCCAGGCCCCCTCACCATCACTTAAAGAAGCTGTGCTATTCCTGCAGGTGCTCCTGGGCAACAGCTTGGAACGCAAGTGTTCTGCCATATGGGGCTCTGGGCAGGGAGCCACCACGGAAGATACGTTTGGCACGTACGCCTGCTGTTAGGGAGGAGACTAAAGCATAGTGTTACGGGCGGCAAGGGAAGACGAGACTCGCATGTGACTTGACACTAGCAGCAGATCGCAGGCAAGCAGTGAGACTGCTTCAAATCTGACTTCCAAGACAAGGGCTCCAAGGCTGCCGCAGCACTAGAAACTGAATTATCACAAATGCAAGTCCAACAGGACCTTACACCCAAGAGATGGCTGAGAGGGAATGATTCAGTACAAACACTCAAAAGTCTTTGGTTCACTTTCCCTGCAGGAATCCCCATGAACACACTTTCTGTCCCTTCAGATGTGTACAGGAGGCTACCAGAGTGGATGTCTAACACAACCATGATAGCAAATAGCAGAAGAAAGAATTTCAGAGGGGGAAAAAAATCACAAATACGGTAACATATAAATAGTCTGTCCACAAATTTTTTTAAAAATGCAACTGATTTCTTCATTAACTCCTTTTCAGTAACAGTGCACACTATTACTCACTTGCATCCTTAAGTGTGCTTGAGTTACACTATGCATTTGTCTCTGCTCGCTGTTCACTAATTTTCTTCTAAATATAGGAACTCTCTTCTGTAATGGCATGACTGAATTCACCATGGGAAATGTATTCTTAAATTTTATCCAGAAATAAGATTATAACCACATACCAAATAGCAAACAGTCACAGTGGAAAGTTTATGAGCTAAAATTTCTACATAGGAATGAAACTGCAAATATTTGTGAAATAGAGGAATTCATCAGAAGAGGGGGATAAATTAGTTATTTACACTTACAGTCAGAAAAGCAGTGGTTCTAAACCGAAAGTTTCTTGCAAAACTAAGCTACACACTGTGCACTGCATTGCATGATGCCTCAGGAGAATACCTATCTTAATTTAACGCTATGTTTTTAGGGTATTCTAGATATATTTACAGCCTATATACTAAACTGCCCTGCAGAAAAGATGTGGCACCTTGGGAGTTTTGTCAAAAAGGTGAAATTTAGGTCTAGACACAGATTGGTTTGAGCTTTTGAATATTAATAGCTAACCTTCTCACATTGCTGGAGTCACTGTGTACATTAGTTAATGCTTGCTTTCTATAAGCAAAAAACCTGTCATTGATCCCTTAAATTCACTGCCACTAATAAAATCAATTACACACTACAAATGCAGGTATGCAGTTCCAGCAGAACTTCTTTGATTACCTAGTTCAACTGTTGTCATCAAAACTTCAGTGTGCTCAACATCTCCAGTATAGTTAGGAAAGAATTCAATATAACAGCGTCCAAAAAGAATGACACATAGACCAGCTAAATTGTGAGACAATGGAGCTATCTCACTGGATCCACTCCCCATGTTCATAGACTAGCAGAGCTTTTTCCTGGCAAGATGGACAGCATTTGGAAAAATACAGCACTGAACACAAACACTCCAAACTTTAAATATAATTTTAAGCCAGAGCCAAAGAGATGGTATCAACTTCATGTCACAGTCACTCTGTCACATGTGTTTAAAAAGAGCACATCAATGTTTAACCGTAGGAGGTTTTGTAGCTTTATGTAGTACAAGCATTGAATCAGAAAGCTGTGGTAAGTGAGGAAGAAAACAAAGAGTAGGCAATGTCAAGTAAGGTAAGACTGTCTCTCAAGTACCTCACAGCAGCCTGAGGGCAGCCAGCCAGGCACTTTGCCTTGGAAACTGGATGCTGAGGTGGCAGGGGACCACCCTGACCATCCTGCTCTACCTGACTGCAGGAATCCCCACTGCTGGGTGGGGGCATTGCTCTCAGGGTGTACAGCATGGGAAAGTAGTGCCTGAGGCATTAGCATTTATTAGCAGTCCTTTCAGATGCTAGTTATTAAGAAGACATCCTAGAAACAGTGGGCTTAAAAAGAGGACCTCCCGACAACTCCAGATGTGCGGGTAAAGCAAAGATCAAGGGACTCCCTGCTCAGTATTACACATCTTTTTTCAGAGGCAAGGGACAAATCACTGTTTTGAAGGACTCATGTCATTGCTAAGGGCAAACAGTAACAATTCATATAGGAGAGAAACGCAGTGAAACATTACTGCCATAATAAGACAACACTGGCACCCAGTGGTTTTTAAAAGAGGTCATGCTTGGGGTTTTTGTGGGGTCTTTTTTTTGGTTCAGTTTGGTTTTCGTTGGGTTTTTTTTTTTTTTCTGTAGAGGAAGTGTTTCCTTTTGAAATAGATTCTTGATGCATCTCCCGTGCTTTGTCAGCTAAGACCAGAGTAAAGACTGTGATTTATTCCTAAACAAGAACACAGAAAGTTTTGTTTCAACTCTTCTTGATTTGGTTTTGGCACTCAATATGGTCATTTGTTGCAGCAAGACACAACAAGAGGCAGGAGTATTTCAGTCCAATACTGTTTATGCTCTACCAAGGCAGAGCAGAGACCTTCAGTACCCTCTGGTTCTTCCCAGGTTCCCATACCAGGGCATCTGGTTTTCTGCAGCAGCCTCCCTCCAAGTTACAGGATTAGTTGTGTCTGTAGTCCTATCCTTACCTCACACTTATGTTACACCTCATTTTATTGTTTACCTAAGAAAGTATTCAACACAAGACAACACAGCCCCCTAAAAGTTTGTCTTGCTGCTATGCTAAAAGTGAGTGAATTATTTTTGGGCTATGCATATGTTCTATTAATATTCTAAGAAAATCTCTGGAGTATGAGTGAGAACAGGAAAAATGCTCTTAGTCCACTATTTGCCACAGAACACATACTGTTGTGACAAAGCAATTGTTCTTAATCTGCAGTGGTTGACTTATGCAAACAACACCTGCACAGTTGCAGAAAACTAATTAAGCTGGAAATAAACTGAAAAAGAGCTCTACACAGACAGGGCAAAATACAGAAAATAAGGAGGGGAGCCATTCTCCACTCTTCTCAAAAGAAATCCAAGGACTCAGGGACCATGAGCTGCACAGCTGTACGTGGGAGGTGTTTCAAGCAGACTGCAGGAGAAAGCTCCACACATTCACCCCTTTTGTGGACATGGTGACATAAAATCCAAGATTTTTTCCACCTTTTTGAAGCTCAACGAGCCAGCAGATGTCACCTGAAAAACCTGCACTTATAGAGACTGAAGGGAAGAGTCAAGAAAATGCTTGACGTGCAATGGTTCCTTTGCACTACCAGAAGCAATCCAAAGCCTACCCACCCTCCGAGCAGTCAAAAAGACAACGAAAACAGATCTTGTGAGGGGACTAACAGGAGCATGGGGGAGAAAAAGGGAACAGGCACAGCCCTCTTTATGCAGGACTTAAACAATAGCAAAGAGTTGCGATGTTAAGCAGGGAACACAGCTGGCCAACCACGTGTCTCTGCAGTGGAAATTCAGGAGTCAGTAGAATAATGTATGGATTGGGCACAGGAAAAGGCTCTTGGAGAACTATGCTCGTGATAGTAACTCTGAAAAAAGCTTTCCTTTATTCCACATAGAATATATAGGTTGAAAGGTCTTGGGCATGCGTGTACACAACCCATAGAAGGCCGAACCTCCTCTGTTGTCTACGTGGCTGCTGACCCAGGACTGTGGGAAAGCAGTTCAGCTGAAGTTGTGCTTTTGCCCTCTGGGGTATAGCAGGCAACTGAAGTGGCAGATCTGTGGGTTTTGTGGTTGGGACTTCTCCATCCAACCGTAGCATCACCCTTTGGTTGCTACAGACCTGAGCCAGGCTTCACCTATCAACATGACTCTAAAAGCTTCTGCAGACCATTACCAGCATGATGGGCTTCTGATATATATTTCTTTTGTTTTATTTTTAACAATTTTGTCCCCAAATTCTGGCTTTTGTTTGTCTCAAAGTAAACCTCTCAGCAACGTATTGGTTTAAATTTCTAATCCCTCAATGCATTTAAGTTTATTCACAAATGTAAACACATACTTTGCTCAACTGGAATCTTTACTGAAGCAGCAATGCAAATGAAATTACACAACTCACAAAAAGAAACACTGTAAACTTCACTAGTGTTCCTGTATTTACAACAGTTGCCAAATCCTAAAACACCCAGGCCTTACACCAAAACAGAGAAAAGACAGATGTAATTATCACTGTATTCTGCTTGGCAAAGCAGAGTAAAACTGGATGGTTTTGTTGAGTTAGAGAATAATGGGAAAGCACAGTTTACAAGATGAGACTTGTTAGACCTCGAAACACCCTCCTCTATCTATCTGCTCGGGTTTTTAAGAAGCACTTGCACAATGGCTCACATTTGACTCAGCTCAATCACATACAGTGATCCCATTTATTTCCATAAGAAAAGAAAGAACACAATAACTCCCTGGCGCATTGCAGGAAGATGGCTTAGACTCAGCCCTCTGTTATTGTAGATAACGCAGTTACGACTGGGCAGAAGATCATAAGGCCCACTTCAGCAACGTGTGTTTGATCTCTTCCTTTTTGTGTTCAAGCAGTCAAATCTCCTTTGGACAGAGATGAGTTTTTTATTTAACTGGAAAAACAACAGAATAAAGTGATTACTTTATTTTTTTCATGTTTAACCAGTTTTCAGGATTATAAAATCCAATGTATAAAATATCATTCAAACACAAGACCAGATGTCATCATGTCTACACCATATTATTTTGGCACAGCTTTTCAAAACACAGTCGGTCTTGGAAAATCTGAATGTGAATATTTTCATGTAAGTGGCCTCCAGTGTCTTCGTTAGCCCAGGCAGTTTAAAACCTTGTAGTTTAAAACTAAATACCCAAGGGTACATTCTGATCACAAAATCCTAATACAGCCATTAACTCAGATGTCAACTTAGTTTCTGTCTCTCACTGCTTTTATACCCAGGAAAACCTAATTATGATAATTTAAGCAGGTGCTTAATGAAATGAAATTGAAGTGATGTGCTGTTTTCTCTTTTGTAGGGAGACAGGGCTGACACAGTGGCACTGGAAGAACGATGGCATCTTCACTTGGTTAAGGGAAGAGAACTGCTAGAAACCTTTCCAAAGTTGGACTTGGTGTACTTCTGGGTGACAAGGGACTGTGACACCATGGCATGTCTCTCACTAAATGCTGCATTTCAGTCTTCACGGGTGAGGATAAGCCTCAGCTTATGCTCACCCAGGCCTTTACTAAGGCCTCTAGTGTCCTGTAGAGAAAGCTCAAGGACCATTATCTTATTGCCTGACTGAGCAGCACCCATGCAGTTTTCACACCTTATTATGATGGCACAGATTCACTATCCCTCCTTTGTTCCTGCAGATGAATTTTGCAATGACTTCAAAATGACAGAACACCTATAAGCAAAGAAAAATTCCTTAGCTTATCAGGGAAAAGAAACACAAATGGGGCTGGGAAAACTAGATTTTAATAGGATGTGCTTAGTGGCTTAAGTAGATGTGATAACCATAAATGTAGGAACTTTTTTCTTAGATTCAAACATTCAAATACAATTGTTAGAAAGGTGTGGGTCAACACAAGGATTCAAGAAACTGGTGTTTTCAGGGGAACATATGTCTTCCTATTGCCTCAGGAGGTGACCGTTAATAGCTAAAAAGCCAGTACCTGAGTTAAATTTGCAAGGATTAACAGAATGGAGAGCTGTTGCACACCTGTATTTAACAGAAAACCTGGAATCCTACTGCAGCATTTACACTTCTACATAAAGCAAGTGTTTAAACAGATACCACAAGCTCTAATGTTTGTTATTCACTAAGCTTATTTTTTTTCAGAGAAATCTTAACTTTAATACACATTTCCCACTATAGCCAGAGCAACTGCCAACATAGAAAGAATCAGTCCTGCTCTTTGTGCTATATAGGTCCAGAAATAGTACTCTAAATTCATGAGGAGGGCACAATTTTTACTAAGATCAAAATAGGGTTTTGTTTTGTATTTCTTTTTTTTTTTTTTTTTTTTTTTTTTGCCATTCCCTTAGCTTTGCCATTCTCTTGTTATAGAAAAACACAGCTTTGCTTTATATTCTCTAGACTCTTAATTAAAATTGAAAGCAAATTAAAACCTATATTAAAACTAAAATGTGATGTATCCTTTTAGGCCTGAAGGAACTATACTGGAATTTAGGTAATCCTAAGTAAGAATTTCGTAAAGGTTTTTTGTTTGATTGATTGTTTTCCCTTAAGATCATAACTTCAAGCAAGCAAATCTGAGACCTTCTATTTTTGAGGCAATATAGTACAAATTTCTCATGGCTTTTTTTAAAGAATTGTGACTTCTTTAATACAGATTTCCAGAAATACTGCTAATTTTGTTATGCATGAGTTGCTTCTGTTCCTCATTTTATGATCGAGGCAGGTCCTACTTGTTCACTGTTTGAAACTTGGCTTTATCACTGAAGCTCATAAGGCCACAATTCAGAAAGCTGCTGTTTAGAAAACCATGGCAGTTCCAGAAGCTCATTGTGAAACGAACAATGAATGCGATATCAGCAATAAGAGATGCAGCACACAAACTGAGCTGGATAAGAAAGGTTTCCATGCTGAAGAAATGTAATCAAAGGAAACCTGCTTCCACAGAACCACGCAGTGAACTGGACTCAGTGACATGACAGTGATGGCTCTGTACTAGGACCCTCAGTGACTACAACCTTGCTTCAACCTGCCTTTTGTCCCCTCCATGCCCTAACTCCAAACTGGATCCTTCTGAAATCCAGTCCCTTTTCCTTGGAAACAATTTAATCTACTGAATGTAAGTACTGCCGTGGTTAGATTGGGTCACAACGTAGGCAGTTAGTGCTCTCCATTCCCTGGGAAGGTGACAGCCCACCAGGAGGTGCAGAAGGGAGACTGAAGGGAAGAGTTCAGAGGGCTGATAACTTTCTCAAGCCATCTTCCCAGTGGGGCACAGCTGCATGGCGCTAAGTCAGGTGCAGAGAATGAGGGCGTCGCACAACTAGCCAGTAATGAGAAGCTCCTCACTTTTCTAAACTGAACGGCGGCCAGATCTGAGGGCAGGGATGGCTGAAATCGCCCTGCAGTAAGTGATCTAGAGCAAACCTCGTGAGGATCCCAGCCTGCCTCCTGTCCTTTCTCATCTTTCTAGCTGCGTTTCTTCACCCCAGCTACCTCCTGGAGCACAGATACTTTGCAGCCCACGTTTCCTGCAAGCCATGGGCACACAGGAGGAAAACAAGTCTATCCTTGGTGTCACTCCTGTGCTCTTCAATCCAACTCAACAGGAAAGTGACATTCTGGCAATTTGGTGAGCCTTCCAATGTCAGAGCCAAGCACCATGCTATAGATTTGAGTTAAATGTACATGGTTCAGTCAAAAGTACTAAAATGATGAAATAAAAAACTGAATGCCTTTTAAAATTCAAAATTAAAATCTGAGAGTTTTCAAGGCAGCCACAACCTATAAAGAAAAAGAATTCAGATAACATGCAAGACACAGAAATTGGTTAAGCACTATTCAAATAATTTACTATACTAGTTTTATAATATTCACACATCTATAGAGAACGTGTGAATACTCTAGTCACTCTTTCAAAATAAACCATGAATTCAGAATGACCTTCTGGTAGCTGCTATTCAGTGCAAGGCTCACTAGAACTGAGTATATGTATTTTTTTCCTGAACTACTCTACTCAGCACTCAAGAGAAAATTGAGAGCTTTTATTCTATCATTTACTCACATCAGCTGCTTCAGACACCCTTCAAAGGCACATGACTCACAGCACGTTCCTCATTCAAGTTCCTATCAGTTCAATAAATTTATTCTCTCCTACCCTTGCTTGTAAAGGGTAGGAAAAGGAAAAGCAAACAATGGACCTACTGAACAAGGAAAGAGGATGCACATATGAATTTTTATGCACACATATAGACCACATGTATGACTTCCCTTTGATGTCCGTAACAGTTCTGCCTGCAGCAGCTCATAGTATCAACCCTAACCCACTGTTTAGTGTGACAAAATGGAGTTGGTTTTGTCCTGTGATTTCTGAGGTGACAGGCTGCGCTAAGCCTAGCTCCACAGGAACTGAAAGCTGCCATTATCTAACAACTGCTTACCAGCCCATATGAAATGGACTGACACAGTTACCTTGACCCAAGCAGGCCTAGAGTCAAGAAAATTTGAATGCCTTTTACTCTGAAATAGGCACTAAGACAGGGGACCAGCAAATGCTCTAATTCTGTTCTGGAGTGCAGTCGTGTGTCTATCTAACAAAAGTATTTTAAATCATTCCACTAAAAGATTTATGGAATATTTTGCCCAGTACCAATTTTCACATTTTTGAAAGTAAGAAATCACACACTAAATTTTGCTGAAATTCACACATCTATGAATGACATCATAGGAAGCTATTGTCACATACTTAATTCTACCAAATGGTACAATGAGATCTCTTGTACAAAGTTTAGTCACAGTTAGAAAGAACTGTTTCGCTTTATCCCAACAGCATCTATTAAGATACAGAAATTATCTATTTCTCAACAGAGTTCCTTTCTCTTTTCAATAGTCAGGCAGACAGCAGGCTCTCTATACTGTCAAGGAGAAGCCTAGTAATGTATGCATAACCCTATGCAGCATGCAGTTCTTTATATTTTACGTTCGTCTTAGATCTCCAGTGAGCAGAGTTTGGTAAAAGAGAAAACAGGTTACAAGAAAGACAATGAAATCTCTGCTTTAACCTGGCATAGAGAACTCCTTAATTTTGTTCTCCTGGGATTAGTACTATTAATTTTGAAAGTGCAATACAAGGAGCATCACACACTTTTGTATTTTTCATTACTCGTATTAGTCACGCCTCTGAAGTTATGTAACAACAGGGACTGTGTTATAATAAAATTCAAGCAATGCTGAAGGACTGTAAAGTCAGAAACCACTTGTGCGGATGGCTAACAGAAATGTCAATATAGCAGCTGTGTTTCCAAATCTGCTTAGGTGTCTTTCCTTCTTTGATAACCTTCTGCTTTTCAAAACATGTTTAGGAACTTTACACCAGCTACCAGCAAATAAGGAAAGGACTGTTTGTTTAGCACTTCTCTAACCATTAATCCACACTTTTCCGTGCACATACAATCAATGTGTAATGTAGAAATTCCTATGAGTTTAAGTATATTACCTATATAGTACTGAAAACAGTAAGAAAAAGTATGTGAATGTGAACTCATAACAAAGTACCAAACTTAGGTCTAGTTAAGTATTCTCCAGTTGCTAGAAAAGCTCTGTAGTTTCATGTCGACCCCCAGGATCTTCACGCAGTTGCCTTCTGTGAGTTTTCCTTGTACCACACAATCAGCAGGGGACATGCAGCCATGACTTACAGACTCCCAGTAGCTCTGCAGAGCTGTGAAAGCTCGATTTAACGCATGCACTGATCTCCTTTCCTGTACCACAGCCTATAGCTCTGCCTTGAGAATGTCCAGGTTACTCTGAACAGAAATGAGAGCGAGTGGAAGCACCTAAAGACAGTCAGATGGCTGTTGCCCATAACAATCCTCAGCAATCACTTTTGCTGACTAGCGAAGTATAGGGCAGATCACTACTGCTAATTAAAGGCCTTTCATTTTAGTAACGTTTTTCTGACCTCCCTAGAGCAATATATTCACACCACTTTGGGGCGGTAATTTTTCCTACATGTGAAACCCAGCTTAGTAATTTGTCCTCACAACACCAACACAGGAAAACACCAGCCCAAGTTTAAGGAAACCATGTCCTCAGAGCAGTCTGGAGCACCCACAGAACAGCCGTGGGACCCTGAAGCAGGGGATCCTACCGACATACTGCGTGGCACAACCAGGCGGGTTTAAGAATTGTCAGAGAGGCTTGCTTTTCCGAGCAATTCCTCCTCTTCTTTAGGACAATTCTCTGGAAAAAGGCCAGAAAATAGAGAGCCAAAGGACTCTCTAATGGGTGTGCTATTAAAAAAACAAAGGCGTTTATATAGGAACTGGGTAGAACACACTGATGTTTTTGTCATGTCACGTTACTTCAGTTCAGCAACGCGATCTGGGATAAGTTACTTTATGTTTGGTACTGGACCTATATTTGTCTCCCGTGAAGTGCCTGTTCCCAATTTAGTATTTTTTCCTATTTGGTTTAGTCTAGTGGAACTGCTGCAGCTGCTAACACTCCAGAAATTCCAGGAAAAAGAACTTCTGAACCTATGGCCTTTTTTTTTTTTTTTCTGAGAATGCTCTTGCAAGTTAGACCACACCACACAGTATACATTTTTTTGTGTGAGGAAATTTTTACTGCTTGATAATAACCAGTACACATTTGGCTCATGTAAGCTCTATCAGCTTGTCTTTCAACAGAGAGAGCAAACAAAGAAAACAAACATGTGTTTTTCATTTTTCTATCAGAGATGGCCGCATATCCTATGGAGCTACCTAATCCATGCACGGAGCAACTTCTCATGCTGTGAATATGAATAGGACAAGAGGAAACGGGTTCAAGTTATGTCAGGGCAGGTTAAGATTAGATATCAGGAAACATTTTTNTGCAGCAAGGCTCCTCGACAGCTGAACCCCCCAAAAACGGCAAGTGCTGCCCGGGGCAGGAGGCCATCAGGAAGGCGAAGGGGGAGAGCCCGCAGCAGCCACATTGCTGGCAACACGCAGGCCAGCCCCAGGGCTGCCCCATGCCACCCATGGGGTCAAACTGCCGAGGGGCTGCCTGGTGCCCAGCCTCAGGCCACACTCATCTTCCTCCCCCGTGCCGCTGCGGGCAGCTCTCCACCGACCCGGGCTGCCCGCCATCACCAGCCCTCCCCCCCGCGCAGCCTGCCTGAGCCTCCCCTCAGGCCGCCCGCCGCCCTCTTCCCCGGTCACCACCGGCCG
>VXBO01013708.1:5066-16422 GCA_013400135.1 Rhinoptilus africanus
TCGACCAGAAATTCTTATTCTCTGTTTAGAACCTATAATAGTGCTATAATATTTATCTGAAATGAAGATTACCTAGGGAGCTCTGAATAGGACTGGAAAATGCTTTATGTAACTTCTCTGTGCATTGCCAGGACTGTGAAGAGTAAATCACTAAGTGATATTGAGGTTCTTTCTTCCACACAGCAAACCCCACTGCAGCTCTTCAAAAATCTTTCTGTCTGCCTGTTCTCTTTCTACCCTCCCCACTTTCCACAACATCACTTTTAACTAGTGAAATCTTCAATGTAAGCATTTTGTGTGCCTGATTAAGTCATGTCCAAGGACATAAGACAAGTTGACCCAAAAAAACGTTTCAGAAAACTTTGATTTTTGTAGTTTTACTCAGGCAATTCCCATATGCCTGTTGCTACTTGCATGATATCTTTAGTATTTGATGTGCTTTATAAGTGCACTTTGCTGTACCTACAATTGATCTAATTATGTTCCAACTTGTAGGGAAAGAGAGCCAAGTTCAAGCTACTACTAACATGCATGTTTTAAAAATAAAATCCTCTAGTTTTGTTTGTCTATTTACTTACTAATTGGCTTGGATATCTTCTTAAGAATTGACGACTAAATTTCTTTTGGGACCAACAATGCCAACATTTAATTATTAAAGCAGGACAAAGATCTACATCAAGAATATAGTTCATATCATTGACATTAAGTTGTTAGGACATTTTTTGTTGTGAAAACATTCATCTCTGGTAATATTTGACTTAATTTAATTTAAAATTTAAAAGACCTATAGAACATATTAAATATGACAACAGAGAAAATAGACAGTTTTAGTTAAATACAGTTTTCCAGATTTTTTGTCTCGAGTTGTTTTCTATATTTTTAATCAAAAATACAATGTAATAGATGTTTCCTTTAACCACTTAATTTGACTCTTTGAAAATATTTCTAATAAGTTTTATGATACATTGTGGAAGAACTTAGACATATATTTAGGTTTGTAATGACTTTTGCCAAAATGTCACTTTGGGAGACATGGTGCCTCAAATAATTGAAAGTAGCCAACAAACACATTTTTATTACTGAATGTCTGGAAATAATTTTGTACCAGTTCAGCTCCAAATCAGCTGCTTTTCACATTCTCTGAACTGTGGACAGATGTGGGATGAAGATTGATACTGGAAAGAAATAACTGAATAGTTTTGCCATTAAATGTCATTCTATATCCACAGAGGATGGTGCTGAAGTTATTAAGTGGGAAACGGAAAATGAGTCAGTGCTAATAAGTGACTTTAATAGCTGCTGTCTTTGGGGTCATATCAGGCATCATTTACAAATATTTCTGGCCTTATGAGTGACCGTGGATTCCCAAAGGCAAAAATGAAGTTTCAGAAAGTGACTATCACCAGAATGTGTGTTTTCAGCAGTATGTATCAGAAACTTGTTGCTCTCCTCATCAGTCAGCAGGATGAGTTCTTTTTGTTCAAACATTTTGTATGCATTAAATAGCTGAGATGATGCATTTTCAAAGCCTATAGGAAAATTCAAGAATTTAAAGAAATATATTGATCTTATTAAAATCCTAGTGTCTCTTTTTATGGACGGATTCATTAGCAGAGATGAAAAATTCCCTTTACTTTAAACTTATAATTTAAGTTTCTCCTAAAGTTTTCTTACAATGACAGTTCACTATGCTTTCCTCAAAATCTTTAATTTTCAGAGACAGATTTGAATGGTGCTGGGTCTGATTAGAACTTTTCTCATGAAAATAACTTCCCTTGGAAATATCCATATGCTAAAATAAAAATGTTTTGCATCAACTTCCACTCTGGAACAACAAGAGGAGCAACTTCATCTGAGTTGCCAAATATTTTGGGAGTTTGTGTTCTCAAATTCAAGCAGAGTTATGCTTCTAAATCTTTTAGGATAAGGCACCTGTCTGAACCCCCTGTTTCTGCCATTTGACTCCTCCCTTGTGGTGTGACAGGCCTTGGAGTATCAGGACTGGAAACCTGCTGCTGAAGGGACGATGCAGTGGCATCAGGCAGGACAAGACTCTCCAGGTGAGCTGACTAAGGTCCAGAACAGGACTCGTGACAGCTGATCCACCAACATCAAATGAATTAGCTCATGCCTGATGATAGCTGTGGGTGCTGAACTTCTGGCCTCTGGGAGCACAGTGCTCCTGTGACCCAAGGAAAAGCTTCAAGGCGGTGTTTGTCTGCTGCAGCTCCTTGTGAGCTCTGCCTAGATGATCTCTGCTCATTTTTTTCCCATGAGCAAGGCAGTTCTTCCTCTACCAAAACTGTGCTGACAGTCATCTTGTTTCTGCAAAAAGGGAAAATCTGCCCAGTGGTGCTATGGCAAATATGTGTGTGGTGTTCAGTTCATATTACAATAATTACAGCGTTAAGCAATGGATCATTGATGCTGCATGACAGTAGATGAGTAATGCTTTTGATGATGTTAATGGATACCAGGAAAAGATTTCAAGGAGTGCATTCATTTTACTCTGTTTTGCTCCCTTGCCCACAAATTTCTTTAATTTCAAGGGGGCCTCCTGAGGCACAGGAAAAAATCAGTTACAAAGAGTGAGCCATGAAATATTGGCTGGGAAGTTGGGGCAGTTAATTCAGACAAGTACAGAGCTGTTTGGATGTTATGATTAATAAGGAAAATATTTTAAGCCGGCATGACAAACCGGTGCAAAAGCCTTTCAATGAGATGTATTTAAATTGCTGCAGTTACAGTGAACAAACTAGATTGATGTAATGTCCCCGTGTAGACATGCCCTTGCTCTGCTTGCCTCCCTGCTTTGATCTGAGATCAGGGAGCGAGATGAAAGCAGAGCAGAAGAGTGTTCCCTATTGTACCTCCGTAAGTGATCACATCTATCTTCATGTGATGCCATGGCAGCTGAGGACAGCTCAGGTGGTGGAGCTGATTTCCCACAGTTATAAATGCAAAGGGACTGCAGGCACAGAATTTCAATGAGGGCCACTTGATTTTGCAACTTGTTTCCAAGGCTAATCAGCAGGCCCTGAGTCAGCTGACTGAACCTTTCACATTGACTATCCTTTTAGCCACAGTTTTGGGAAAGGGTTGCGTTAAAGACTCTATTGAAGGTATGGGTCCCCTGTTCAATACACGGCACAGGACACATTGTTATTTAAGTTACTTATGCAAATTAAGAGTAGTTTCTTAAAATTAATGTAGTTGTTATGACATAAAAGAGAGGAAATGAGCAGAATGTAATCAAACATGCTAGTTATTGATGGGATGTATGGAATAATGAATACCATTGTTGATATACCTATGTATACTCAAGAAATTATTATGTATTTGTTTTCTGCTAGTAGTGAGGAACAGGAGTCATGATCCCAATCACATTGTGTTAGGTGTTATATGGAAAGACTGTCTTCATCTAAAAGAACTTACAACACTGAGTATACATCTATAGCCATCCTGCTTGGCTAGACTTGCAAGGATTCTGTGTGATTTGTGTTCATTCATGATTAACTGTTTTTATGCCCTGGTGAATGCAGTGTGGAGGAAGTAGTAAAATCTTGTTCTTCTAAGTTTCTATGACCTACTCAAAGCGGTAGTGTGTGAGCTTTTGCTGGAAAACAGCACTGCTGCAACACTAAATCACACCCTTTTGCAGAAAATGTTAAAATGAGCTCAATGCTTATAACTTCCACACAAAAAGCCTTTTTTTTCTGCTGTCTATGGATAAAATTTTCTTTTTATACACTCACACAGAAGCTAGCTTCATTCTGCACTTGATAAGTTGTTACTGTATTTTTTTCATTGTTTATACAATAACAGGGAATTACCCTTTGCAATCTTTTAAGTAACCATCCTTCACAAGAAGAATCTTTGTCTACACCCATAATGTAAATGGAAATAAGACAGCATATATCATTTTAAAATTAGATCTTTTATGGTCCATAACTGAATAAGGGTCAAAAGCTTCAAGTATGTTATAAATTAATTGTTCCTGCAAGTGAAATGGTATCACATTCTCTTACCTTGTCTGTAGATTCTCTGTGAGAATTATAGACTGAGATCTAGAAAGAGAGTTTATCTAATGTTTAGAAAAAGACTCATTAATATTGTAAATTAGTTCCTTCAACTAAATTATTTGCTTTCTTCTTACCACCATTAATCAAACCTTTCCATGTCAAACCGTTAAGAACTGGACAAGAATTCAGTAATCTGAATCAGTCCATTCAGAGTATATGTCTTTCTATGGCAGTGGCTAATGATGGTTGCTTAAAATGCTCAAAATAACCTGCACAGAAGGATTTCTCTGTTCTGTACTGAATTAAATGTTATTTTGAGTACTAGAGAGTAAAGGAAGATCTTGAACAGTCTCATTTTCTTATTTTCTACTTTATGGATTGGGGTGCACCCATAAGATGAGTTGCTTGAAGGACATTAGTGAGGTTTGATTCTGGCCATGGACTTTTCCCACAAGACTTAAATATTAGTTTCTGTCTTCTGGAGACCTAGTCCTGTGGCTGCAAGAGCTGTCAGTAGTTACTGCAGTTGTGAAAACTAATTTTGAGTTTGCATGAGAATGAATGCCTTTCTTCTTAGGCATTTCAGCATTTGTACTAATTTAGTGCTTTCCACTGAATGTTCAGGTTTCTGAAAGTAGACAGCACTAGGGAAAAGGCGAGCCCTTCTTTATTCACTAGAAGATGGATGGAATGGAGGCAGCCAACAAAATTAGCTACCTCCCTGGAGGCTATGGAAAATAGTCTCCATTGTAGTTCAGAGCTGGACTTTCATGAGTATAGACAGACAATTGCATGAAATTGGGTTGAATTATGGGTAGGTAGTTTAGTAAGATGGACTACTGCCCACTGGGGAGAATTTGGAGCTGTGAAAAAATGATCTCTGATAATGATAATGGATGTAAAGATAACAGTTTATCTTTGACTGAGATGACTTTCCAAGGTTTTGGCCTTGTTTTTTTCCTGAGCATCAGATTCATCTGCATAGAACAAAAGGAGAAACACAAATACAAAAGGAGGAGGGGTGGGGGGTTGGGGGTGGTGGAAATTAAAAAAATGACATATACTTGCTCTTTTAAATTACACAAGCAAGTCAATTTTATGTAATTTACCTATTTCTTATCTGAATGATGTTATTTAAGATATGTAGAATTTGCAGTGTTTATGCAGGAATCTAGGGCTAATAACACAACAACTAATTCTAAATAATAGCCTAATATATAATTCAATTATAGCATACTTTAATATAATCAGTTTGTACAAAAACACATTAAAAGAGACAATCTGTCTCATTAAAATTCAACAGATATTTAGCTCAGCTGGAACAGGACTTATTTCAGCCTCGTTCACACTGAATTTTCAGATAAATTACAAATGCACAGGCTTAAACAAAATTAAATACAAAATACTTTAAGAGTTACAGTACTGAAAATATTCAAGTCTGTATTTTTTTATGATGAACTATATCATTTCCTTTTCAAATTTGAGTAAATTACAGTTTTGCAAACCATAATTATATTGGATCACACTTGATGGTTACATTTTATAATGTTGAGCCAATATTAATCAAGTTTCTCTAAATTTGTATACACTCTCTCCTATCTCATCTTGGTACTTATGGTAATTACAGTCATCTATAACTTTATATGTGGTTGAGTGACACTCCTATGTATCCATATATATTTGGGATCCAAACTTTCACACTCTAGTTCTCATTGCAGCTCTCTCAACTCGGCGATATTTTTCACTCATTTATCACTTCAGAAATGGATCAATTTCTATTCAAGGCAAGTATCTTCAGTTTAAAGGGTGCATAAAAAGGGAGAGATTATTTGCCAAGGCCTCGACCTGCTGCACTGCTGAAGACTAAACCATTAGTATTAATATTTTTTTATTTATATATAAAAAAAAAACCAACAACAAAAGAAAATTTTACAACATTAAGCATGTATTTTCTGCTGGTCTCAACTAAAGCAGGGGACATCAGACTCTGTGATGAGATAAACTATGTAGGTAGTCTGAAACCCAGTCTTTAGGAAAGGTCTATCTTTGCCTGTGTGGTGTATATATGTCAGCTGCCCTACCCCATGGAAGCTGCGTCTTTTAACTTGGGTTTGATCTATGAGATGCTGTACCAGCGATTTGAACCACTTCACTGTGCTTGGCTAGATTTCTTAATGACATTCTCCCCCTCTATTCTGCAAATTCTTGAACTTTGAACTAAATTTTTCTAGCTTCATGTGAGCAAAGTATTGCATTTCTGAACAGCTTCTCTTACTGGTGACTAGTGCAGTGCCTGGTGAAAATTCACCTTTCGGGACCAGAAAGTTGTTCCCTATTTAGTTTTGTGACTTCTTTCAGCATGTTTCCCCATCCTCCTCTGTTGCCCAACTGGTACATTTTTTCCTTCTTTTTCACTTGGTAGTCTGAGTTGTCTTTGTTTGGTAGATAAAAGAAAATTTGGAAAAGAGATGTCCATGTGCTCAGTTCAAGTCCAGGTTGGGGAAAGATGCAGAGCTGGGTTTGATTCCCAGTTTTCCATTTCATCTACTAGGGCAGGTGGTTAAAACTTCCCTGTAGCATGCTGACTGGCAAGCAGGAGCAACACTGCCCCTGGAGCTGTGTTTTAGCAGTGCCTGTGTTTGCATCTTTATCCCTAGTCCTTCTGGCTTTGCAGGATGAATTACTTCTCATAGTGATCCTAGTAGCTGTCTAAAATTTGTAAGGTGGGTGTTAGACTTTGCTGCTTTTTTTGTATTCTCTCCAAATGTAGATTTAATGATGGTAATTAGTTTGTAACTACTCCAGATATATTCTGTTATGCCTAATAAATCAAGGTCTTTGTCATTTGGGACCCTCTCTGATTCTGTTTCCATGTTTCTCCTGCTCCATATGGGTATAGATATTTCTGTGAATTAATAATTTTCTCATCCTTTGCTTTTTCATTTCTGCTTTTCTGGGTGTATTGAAGGTAGATGAGATTTACACTAAGTGAGAAAGTTTTTGTCATTTTCTGTTTACTGTTCTCATCTTCTTTTCATTTATTTGCAAGGATGGGTGTGAAAATCTGCTCCAGAAGACTGTATGTGGAAACTCACAACATTTGTTTACTTGAATCTGGCCTCCTTTACAGTATATCTGGTGATTCCCTGTATTCATCGTCAACTGTGGGTGACCTTAAGATAAAAGGGGAGCAAGTTTTGCATGTCCCTTAGCTTTGAGAGTTGAGTTAGTCCAGGAGGGATCAAGATCTGCTGTAACCAGCAGCTCCAAGGAAGAGTGTATATGCTGATAACCGCAAAGAAGTAAAATGCAAAGGGTTTCACATACTGGTCTGTGATGATTTACCTGGTGTCTTCTCTTGGGAAACTGCCCCTTCACTCTCAGAGGAGAAAATCCTATTCAAAGCAAAACTGTGGCCAAGACAGCCAGGCTTGGGGAGAGGAATTTGGACCTAAGGCTGTACAGTGAAGGAAAGCAGCATTGGTAGCAAAATTTTGTGTAGAAGAAGTAATATGGGCTAAATTTTCTCACAAGAGAATCAGGTTTTTTCCTCCATAGAAAGAACAAATCACAGAGGAGCCTGTGTTTTAAAAATTATTTTTATTTCTTATTCCACCCTCAAAAGTTATTGTTGAATGATTTGCTGTATACTCCTAAGACTGGGATCATTCAGTTGACTATATAAGGTATTTCGCTATGAAATGAGATGTTTGTGGTTAGTCGCTGTGTTTTGGGGACAAAAGACAAGATTATTGCTCTTATCTTATTGCTGCATTCCTTAAAGGGTGTTCTTAGTGCTGGGCTTATTCCTGCCTTGGTTCCTGAGTTGTTTTTTTCTTTTCCAATCCGCTCCATCCTTACTTGAAAGGGCTGGCAACCTAGACTTTAGCAGTTGCAGTAGCAATTCAGTAACATCTGCTTTTCAAACAGATGATTTTTATTTTTTTTTAACACAAACCCAAGATACTACAGTAGCATTAAGAACCTGCAATCTGTCATCAATGGTGTACTGCTCTTACTGGAACTAAATTCAGCTAGACTGTAGAACAGTGTGACAATTATATAGCTTTAAAAATGTGTGAAATAATAGGTTTTATTTTAAAGGCAAATAATTAATTTACAGGAGATATCTTGCCTAATCATACACATGTTAAAAAAAAGTTAAAACCACAAAAAGCATAACATTACACCTCTTTTTTTTTCACATTTCAGTGATGGACCATTTGTCTTAAGCCAAAAAGAGGTAAAGCACATCTGACTTTTATGTCATTTGCCTTACTCACAGGAGTGGCTTTGTTGCATTGCTCGCATTGTATAGATCATTTGTACCAGAGAGGAAAGAACCAAGAAACCAATGAACTGCAGCTGCTTTTAAAAAGGAGCTGAAAATCAATAATAAATTATTGTTTTCTATAGCAGTTTAGGTTCCTCTTGCATCCCCTCTGACATTTGTATGCAGCTATAAATTAATTTAGTTTAGGGCTGCAAATAACCTAACATTCTCTGGACTGACTAGCTGCTGTGCATTAGAGATATAAAAATAACACACCTTGGCAGGATAGCTTTCAAGGAGTGACGAACACTGCAAGTTATTTTTATAGTTTAATGAGATATAGGCCCATACTTCCAGAGGGAGACACAGTGAGCAGAACACTCTATAATTTACTGCTGTAAATTGATCAGGATTCATGCTGTCTATAAAACATGAAAAACATTCTTCATTCCTTACCAATTAGATCATAGTTACAACTCTCGGCTCCTTTGAGCTTAAAAGAAAATTCTAACTGCTAGACATAAATGAATGCTGCAGTTAAATTAAACCCTTCAACAGCCCAAACAGGCTTGAAAGAAATGCCTTCTGGATGTTATTAACATGCATATTTAAGTGCTATTTTTAAAATTTAACTGCAAGCCATAGCAAGCACAAATGTTTATAATAGCTATTTCAAAATTGAAGCATTACTTTAAAAAGCATTTTTATTGCTGTTAATTTCTTCCCAATAATTTTTTTTCAGCTTCTACTATTGCTGATTTTTTTAAATTTTATTTTTTTGCACGTGATGACAGAAAACTTGCGCTGAAGGCCCAAGGTACTATATTTTGCCACCCTTGAAATTATGCTCTTTTAAAATATGTCACATACCAATACGAGGCTCAGTTCCTTAAACGTGTTTAATCTTTTAAGAGATCAATCCTATTTATTTCAGCGGGACCTCAATGTGGGGAAGGTAGAATCATAGAATTATAGAATGGTTAGAGTTGTAAGGGGCCTTAAAGATCATCTAGTTCCAACTCCTTGCCACTGGTAGGGACACCTTCCAGTAGACCAGTTTGCCCAAAGCCCCATCCAGCTTGGCCTTGAACTCCTGCAGGGATGGAGCATCCACAGCTTCTCTGGGTAACCCATTCCACTGCCTCACCAGCCTCACAGTAAAGAATTTCTTCCTAATATCTAACCTAGATCTACTCTCTTTCAGTTAAAAACTGTTACCCCTCGTCATATCGCTCCACTTCCTGATGAAAGAGTCCCTCCCCATCTTCCCTGTTGGTCCCCTTTAGGTACTGGAAGAGGCTATACTGGAAGAGGCTCCCCGGACCCTTATCTTCTCAAGGCTGAACAACCCCAACTCTCTTAACTTGTCCTTATAGGAGAGGTGCTCCACCCCTCTGATAATCTTCATGGCCCTCCTCTGAACTCACTTTAACAGGTTGAAGCGGTTCTTGTGCTGAGGGCCCCAGAGTACTGGGGTGCAGTACTCCAGGTGGATCCCTCATGAGAGAAGAGTGAAGGGGCAGAATCCTCTCCCTCGACCTGCTGGCCAAGCTCCTTTTGATGCAGCCCAGGATGCAGTTGGCTTTCTGACCTGTGAGCGCACATCGCTGACTCATGTTGAGCTTCTCATCCACCAGCACCCTCAAGTCCTTCTCCTCAGGGCTGTCTTCAATCCATTCTCTGCTCAGCCTGTATTTGTGCTTGGGATTGTCCTGACCCACGTGCAGGTAGATGCACATGCTTGTGGATCCAGTGCTTTGGTCTCTTGCTTCAGTTTACAGATGTATTTGCTCACAGCACAAAATTACCGGTTGCTTGCCCTGCAGTGCAGAGAGCACAAAGCGGTGTGAAGGAGCAGGTGACGAGGAAAAGAACAGATAGCAAAAGATTTTGGTTTTCTGTCACAGGTTGCTGATGTAGTTAATCTTCTCTGCTTCAGTACTCCACATTTTCTATTCTTTTGCAATTTGGTCACACAGACAAGCCACAAAGACTGCTTGTTCCTTACAGGAAACATTGATTGCTAGACAGAAATGAATTCAGGGATGGCTGAGAGGTGACCTTTCAAGACTTCAAAATATCAAAGTGTGTCATTCTGATATGCTTGATAAAAATGTCATTTAAATATACATGGAAACTGGCTTTCACATTCAGCTCAGGGTCTTTGGTCATAAACAAAATACTGGACTGTGAAGGGATTTCAAAAATATACCTGGTCCTTTTGATCTCTGCAGCTAATTCTTTCCCTCAGCTCAGTCCTTAGGAAGGCTATTGAAGGTGTGGCCAAACCAAATGTTAAATGTGAGCACTGTTATCTGTTTACCGCTTTGATGTTTTCTTGAGGCTACTGCTTCTGGTGAACAAGCAGTGTGTGGCAAAACTCATGTGATTCCCCTCCTCTTTATTTAAAAATGCAAAATGTATTCATTTCTACATATGTCTATATTTGCATGTGATATGTGGGGAGGAAGCTAAACAACCCTATATTGACAGAAAGGTATTCAAAACCAAGCAGCAAAATCAGCAAGAATTAGTGTCCCATTTTTGCTGCAAGTTTGGAAATGTGTTTGTGCCGTGCGCTGTCATCAGGTTCATCTCTAATGTTTTAGTTATGTAAAGACTAATAAGTACAGGTGGTCTTTTAGGTAACATAATGAGCTATGGAACTGTTGATACAATAAGTGAATGAGCAGTACATATTCTTTCTTTTCTGATTTTGCATCAGCTGAGCAAGACAGATATTTCTCCAGTCAGTGGACAAAAGTTACAGTATCATTTCATATAGCCTTTTAAAGAAGGCTTACTGTAGAAATTAAAAGTTGCCCTCTGATTACTTTGTTATCTTGTTTAGCAACAAAATATTTGTAAAACTACAGTTGGTTTCTCTCACTGTTAGTATAAAACATTTGTCCTGCCTTTTAGAATTTCACCAAAAGTCTTTTGGGAATGGAGTGTTGTATCTAGGTATGCAATGCTATGAGAACACCCCCTTTAGTTTTGTTGTTTTTCCTTAGCATCGTAATTAATGAGAAGTTAACATGCAAAAAAAAAAACCCAAAAA